>ML782799.1:171164-186954 GCA_009831015.1 Picea engelmannii
CAGTGATTTCATTTCTTCAGTTTTCACATTTAGACTGCTCAACATTCAGGAACTAGTTTGGGTATCTCATGAGATGAAGTTTCTTTTGATTACAATAGAAAGTTTCATAGGATGGTTGCTGAGTTGTGTGGAGTGATAAGTAGTAAGAACTTAGCTGTTTTCAGTTTATCTTTTACATGCATATACAGAACAGTACCGGTTAGTACCGAGTAGTACCGAGTAGTACCGAGCAAAGTAGGGTACAATAGTTCTTTCCAGCGAGTTTCTTTTAGCAGTTCAGAGATTAGTTTGGCATCCTTTAAACCCCCTCTTCAGCCCTGCATTTCCTGTGCTGGTTCCTCTAAGTCTACCTTCCCGGGTTGACAATTAAATGTTGATTTACATGGTATATCTGCAGCTCGACAGGAAGTGCTCTTACATTGCATGTGTGTCTTTCATTATCTTCTGTTGAGTTTATATCAAGGAATTCTTTTGTTGTTTGCATTCTCATTGTCTTTCAATTGCTAACCCAAATTTGAAACTAGAATTGCATTAGATTGTTTACCTTGAACTTGCAAATCTAGTTGATTCTTAGATGTTCTTATAAATTTAGGTGTTATCGTGTAGGCATGCTCCTTTATTATACAATGTTGTTGCATTTCCAACATTTACTTTGATTTGCTCCTATTTTAAGATTTTATTTTTTCAGTCTTTTAATTTTTCCAAATTAATTAAGAAATCATAAAACCCATAAGCTACAAAAGTGTATCCAATATCCAATACCTTAAAATAGAGGGTCAACCAATATAGAGTGAGAACTACAGATTGAGGGTTTTACCTCGATAAACATGTGTGCATTGATAAGGGTCAAAATCCTGCTTCAGTAGGCACCACATAGAAACATCATGTGTCCTCAAGCAAATCCATTTCCTATGATGTTGTTGCATAGAGCTCTAAATCTTCTTTCCATTGCTCCAAACCCAAAATATTATTAAAAATGGATTTTGATTTCCATCAAGTCAACTCAAAGAATCATGCACTTTTACAACACAAGAGCATTGATCTTCCTAGATCCTTCAACCCAAAAGGATTATCAAATGCAACTATTTTTAACAACAACTCCATGAAAAGGTTGTGTAGGTTGAAAACATGAAGAATGGAAATTTCCTAACAAAAAACATAAAGAATGGAAATTTCCTATCAAGTCGGCCTAGAGATTTATTAAATGCAATAAAATACATTTTCAAGTCTGAAAAGCAAAGGACTTAAACAAATTTCAGTGAAAAATAAGTACCTACACTAACTCAAAAATGTACAAATTAGTTCCACATCATGTAACATGGATCTGCTACCTATCCCTTTGTCCCTACGTGTTGGTGTCACCAATGCAACATGTTAGAATATGATTGGTCCACATGTCATCTAAGTCATCCTTGATGATGTCAACATAGTGACAATGTGTTCTCATAGCATGCCATGTGTCACTGTAATCTCTCCATTGTCTAATTCAATATCTTGGTGTTGTTGATGATTCCCTATTTCACTTCATAAATTCATGGTCTACTCCCTACTCCTAATTTAAAAGTTTGTAATTTTTTCATTACTAGATGGTTGTTATTTGTGTACTAAATAATTGATGCGCTAATGACTAATCTACTATAAATAGAATTAACCATCAACAAGTTAGGGGCATTTATGGTCTATTTGTTGTGTTGTTTTCTCCATATTATCTCTCATTATAGTTAGACACTAGTAATTGGATGTTATTGATTGCATGTAAATCTTTCATATTGAGTTTTCTATAGAACTATGCTCTCTTTATTATTTCTTTAGTTATTGAAATAATACAAGTCAATATGTTAAAGTTGAGTTAGTGAGGTTACCACATAGTGAGACAAATCCTAGTGCATATGTAACGTCCCCCGCCATCCACCTCTACCAGGCAACGCTACCCAAAAACCTTATATTTTCCCAACTAGCTTTGATACCATTTCCGTGACATTCCCAACCTTAAACAACAGGTTGAGCCATGCCACCGAGTAACTTTGCGGAAATAATCACATATAAAACTTAATTGTAAGATAGAGATAAAACCTGGTATTCACACATATAAATATATATCTATCTAATGCAATTAAACAGACGTAAATACTCTACTCATACACATGTTCATGCGGAAGCAACATTAACACATACATGCAACATATATATATACAGGCATTACTCATTAATTATAATGCAAATAAAAATACACAGCATACATCGAACACAGAATTGGTACTTATCTTTTAATAGATGACCACTAACTTCGTGTAGACCTTCCATGAACCTCCCAGCCTTAGACCACGTTGCTCATCACGCTCAACAGTGGGTCACCCCTGAGTTGGGACTAAACTCCACCGGGCAAGGGAATTCTAGGCTTGGAAAGGACAACAAGGAAGTTGCACAGAACAACAGGAGGGATCTTTTATCCCAAGAGCCACTTACACCCACAACCCACAGACCCTCATTCCCCACACGCCTGCTCCACCCCAGGAGGGTACACCTTCACTAATACAAGTCCATCGACTACTACACCTCCCTTACCTTGGGCTTCAGCAACAGGTAGTACCAGAAGTCTCAGAGTATTGTAGTTGCTATGGGACTCCCTTTTAGGAGAACTCGCTTCCCAGCAAACTCTCTCACCTAGGAGAGTTGCTCACATGCCTGACAACCTACTGCTTCAATCCATCTCTTAAGCAATACAACAACATCATTCATCTAACACACGGGTGACGGAAGCAACAGAAAATGGGTATGGACACCGAAAGTGGCAACATCCAGACGCTAAGACACAGCACGGCTCAGGAGAATACAAATGCGTCGGGCTTCACAAGGAAAACACACAGTGAGACGTCCAATAACTGCAGGTTGCAATCGCGCATGCATCAGTGGGGAGTGTGGCTCTCTTCTCGGGTGCCTAACCTCGCGAGAGTACAGACGTAATGGTGAAGGATCCATGACAGTCGTGAGAATCGTGAGACCGGTCAGTGAGTCCCCCCCAATGAGCTTACTTTCCCACTTAAAACTGCATGCGCCCAGGTTGACACATGCTTTCCTGAAGCTGCATGAGCTCCACTTAACACTCGTCCCCCTTTCCCCAAGGAACTCAGGACAACATGGTTATATCAAACCTTAGCTTCTAGGAAATAATAATATAATATTATTCCTTTAGAGGTAAGCCCTCTAGCTTAGCCACTATTCCTAGACACTTAGCCCCTTCCCCACCTAGTGGATCTTAGTCCCCCATAACTCTTTCTTCGTGGAGGGTTTACATGCAGCAGTGTAATTTTATTAATGATATGTGTGTATTTACATATACAAAATCAGGCTCATTGGCCTTAGCATCGGGCTCACCAGCCTATAAGCATAATTACAATTCAGCAGAGGCTCATCCTTGGGGTGTTACAATCCCCTCCCCTTATTTTTTCACTATCCTCAGTGCAACTCTTTACACAACAACAACAAGATTTCCAAAATCTTCAAAAAGATGTGGGTACTCTGCCCGCATAGCATATTAATGCTCCCACGTTGCGTCCTCGGGACTGTACCAGGTCCACTGAACCTTTAAAAGCTTTATGACTCGACTCCGGAGTTGCTTTCTCTTCTAGTCCAATATGCGCATAGGCTGCACTTGCAAAGTGCCTTCTTGTTCCACCTGAATCACATTCCAATCAATCACATGATTAGCATCAGGTATATACTTCTTGAGCAATGATACATGAAATACATTATGAACAGTCATGGATGCAGGCAATGCAATCATATAAGCTACTGGTCCAATCCTTTCTAGGATTTCAAACGGTTCACAAAATATGGCTGCCAACTTGGAACAGCTTCCCAGCTTCAGGGAACTTCTGTTGGCTTTCACCTTCATGAAAACATGGTCACCCACTTTAAACTCTTTGTGGTTTTTGCCTTTGTTTGCATAGATTTTCTGTCTGTCTTGGGCAGCCTTCAAATTTTGCTTAATCTTTAGCATTTTCTCTTCCATTTCCTTGAGAAAATCTGGCCCAACCACTGCCCTGTCAGCTGGATTGTCCCAGCTTATCGGGGTTTCACTTTCTGCCATAAAGTGCTTCAACCAGGCTCATCTTTAGTGATGCTTGATACCCATTGTTGTAGGCAAATTCTACCAAGTGTAGATAATCTTCCCATTTAGCTGGTTTTTCCATCACATACATCCTTAGTATGTCTTTTATCACTTGATTTACTCTTTATGTTTGTCCATCTGACTCAGGGTGATAGGCTATGTTGAAGTTTAGGTTCATTCTGAACCCCTCAAATAGTCCTCTCCAAAACTTTTAGGTAAACTTTGGGTCTCTGTCAGACACAATTGTCTTTGGAATACCATGCAATTGTGCTACTTCCTTCATATAGATATCGGCAACATTAGTTGCCTTGTGAGTAGTTTTCAATGGAATAAAATGGGCAGCTTTCGTAAGCTTATCCATCACCACCATGATGGAATCATGTTGTTTGCTTGTTATGGGCAATCCTGTGATGAAATCCATTGTCACCACTTCTCACTTCCACTCAGGAATGGGTAAAGGTTGTAGCAACCCTGCTAGGTGCCTATGTTCAGCTTTGACCTTTTGACACTCCATACATCTAGCGATGTATTCTGCAATTTCCTTCTTCATACCTGGCCAAAAGTAATGGCTCTTGACTGCTGCCACTATTTTTTGATAACCAGGGTGCCCAGCATAAGACACATTATTCATTTCTTTCAAGATCATAATTCTCAATTCCTGGAAATTAGGTACATAAATTATATTTTCGTATAGGAGCGTTCCATCAGCTTCCAATTTATAATATTCAACTTTCTGTTGCATTTGACCTTGTTGCAATTTTGTTACCAATTCCATGTAATGCAAATCTGATTTTGCAGCCTCCACAATTCTTTCTTTCAAATATGATTGGTACATGCTAATGGTTGTAGCATGCAACTCATGCACTCTCCTACTGAGTGCATCAGCCACTTTGTTCTCATTTCCTTTGATATGCTTGATATTAAAGTCATACTCATAAAGGAATTCCAACCATCTACTCTGCCTAGCATCCAAGGTTGGTTGATCAAACAAATACTTCAAACCGTTATGGTATGTCCTCAGTTCAAACCTCCTTCCCATGAGGTAGTGCCTCCATTTCTTTAGGGCGTGCACTATGGTTGCCAACTCCAAATCATGAGTTGCATAGTTCTTTTGATGTTCCTTCAGCTTTATGGATTCATAACATACCACAAATCCATTCTAACTAAGGACTCCCCCAAATCCTTCTTTGCATGCATCTGTACACACTACAAAATATTGATTTGGATCTGCAATCCTCAGGATTGGAGCACTGGTTAACAGCTGCTTCAAATGTTGGAAGCTCTTTTCACACTCTTATGTCCACTGAAATTTTACCCCCTTCCTTTGCAATGAAGTGATTGGGTGAGAAATTTTCGAAAACCCTCCAATGAATCTCCTATAATAGCCATCTAGACCCATAAAGGATATGACTTCTCTCACATTCTTAGGTGTTGGCTATCCTCTAATGGACTCTATCTTCTCAGGGTCCATTGTTATCCCTTCCTATGAAATGATATGTCCCAAATAATGAATTTGCTTTTGGTAAAATGAGCACTTGCTCAATTTGGCATACAGTTGATGCTCTCTTTTCACTTGCAACACCATCCTCAAATGATGTTCATGCTCTTCCTCCAACTTGGAATACACCTGGATGTCATCCAAAAATACTATGACAAACTTGTCTAGATATTCTCTGAATACACCATTCATTAGGCACATGAAAACAGCAGGTGCATTTGATAACCCAAATGGCACCACTGTGAATTCATGATGACCATACCTTTTTCTGAAGGTAGTCTTTCTTATGTATTCATCCTTTATCCTTACCTGACGGTACCCTGACCTGAGATCTATTTTTGAAAATATCTTGGCATCATTCAACTGATCAAAGAGATCATCGATCCTTGGCAAGGGATACTTGTTCTTTATAGTAACTTTATTCAACTGTCTGAAATCGATGCACGGTCTCAATGTCCCATCTTTCTTCTTCACGAACAAGATCGGGGCACCCCAAGGTGACACACTTGGGCGTATATACCCCTTCTTCAGAAGTTCTTCAAGCTGCATTTTCAACTCCTTCAGCTCTGGTGTACTCATTCTGTAAGGAGTTTTTGACATTGGGGTTGCTCCAGGTGTCAAATTTATAGAGAAATCAATATCTCTCTTTGGAGGTAGTCCTGGTACCTCCTTGAACACATCTTCAAAATCTTCCAGGACTGCATATTCCTCCAGAATTGGCACCTTATCCTTAGATGCTTCCTCCATATGAGCTGCAAATAATTGAAATCCTTTTCTGTAGCATTTCTTCAGCTGCATTGCTGAAATTTCTCTAATAGCAACTGCCCTGGGAATTCCTTGGACTTCTCTCATATTTCCTTCCTCATCCAAGAAAGTGAATGCCTTGTTATGGCAGTCTAAAATGGCATGGTGTTGGTCCAACTAGTCCATACCAATTAGGCAATCATATGAACCTAAAGGCAAGATATTCAGATCTACCTTGGTACTTAGTCCATTCATGCCCACTGGACATGATTTAATTGACTCAACAACTTTCCTCTTGGCTCATGTAACCAGCTGTACCAGCCAATATTTCTCATGCTTGCTTCTCGGCAAGCATAATCTTTCCACAACTTTAGGATCGATGTAACTATGACTAGCTCCTGAGTCTATTAAAATAGTAAAGGCATGGTTATTGATCATACCTTCAACTTCAATCACGTGTGATTGAAACTTAGCTTGCTTGTTGTCCAGGGCTGCATAGATCCTCAGTACTCTTCTACCCATGTCCTCCACTATTTTTTCTTGTTGAACATTGTGAACATCTCTCACCTTGTCCTTTATGTGAGGACAATCTCTATACCTATGATCTCCTTTTCATCCCCAACATTCCATAGGTGTCTGCCTTGGCCTTTTCCCACCTACTTCATCCATCCTGGGCTCTCTCAAAATTGGCTTTCCTTGAGGATTATTCCTGAAAAATGGTGGTTTGATTCCCTTCTGCCTCTGCTCCCTCTTGAACTTCTTCTTGTCTTCCCAAGCATTTTGGAAAGTAGGATTTTTTTTTTGTTGATCATATAATCATTTTTCTCTCCTTATAGTTTCTTCCATAGTTTTCAGGTCATCATATTGGATATTGTCACTGATGGAAGATGGCAGCCCACTCAGATACCTTTGAATCTTAACTGTCTCGTCCTTGATGAAGGGGACATATTTCAACAACTCCAAGAATCTTCTTTCATACTCATCAATGGACATACTTCCAAGCTTGAGTTCGAAGAACTCTTTCATTTTCTTGTCATAATACCTCTTAGTTCAGTACTTCTTTTCAAAATGTCTCTTGAATTCCCTCCATGTAACATTCTTCTCTCTGACATGTTGTACTTGCACAAGTTGATCCCACTATATGGATGTCTTTCCTTTAACTTGGTAAATGGAAATTCTTCCCTCTACATGAGAAGAATAGTTCTGCAGTTGGAAATATTTCCTCATGCCCAGCAGTCATATTCCAGCATCTTCATCTTTCTTGTGTTCTTCGTCAAAAGTAGGAGGCTTGATTTTATTCATTTCACCCTTCAGTTCATCCACTTTTGATTTCCTATACTTTATGGTAGGATATGGACTTGAAATTTTGTGTGCTCTCTTATTGGAATGTTTCGGGGAGTGACAGTGATGTCTGCTAACGCTCATTGATCTTCCTTTCTTCTCAGGGGTCCCACGACTCCCTGTTTTGCTTGAGCCACTCTCCTTATCCAACTTATTTTCGATTCTTTCCAGGCTCTGCATCAACTTTATGTTGAATTCTCCTTGTTGCTCCCTAGCTTTTATGAGCTTTTTGTTATCTGCTCGGTGAGTCTGGACATCTTTCTGCAACTTTTCAATGATTTTCATCATGGTTCCTTCTTTATCTATCTCTTCTCCATGCCCATTGGAGTTTGTTCCTTCAACTCCCAAATGGACATCCCTTCCTCTTGCTTCATTCTCCGAACTGTAAGAATCTTGTGTCTCCTCCATTCCTGTGCACTATGCGACAATTCGATTCGGTTCCGTCAATTGTTAACTCTGCAAAATGTGCAGTCAACCAAATTTTTGTCAGGATATCAATCTTTAATAATTTTCCATAGGACTTACACAATCCGATTCAACAGAAAGAATATCAGACCCCATTTTCAGTGGGTCTACGTCGATCAAGAATCCCCACAATTATATTTCTAAGCCATGTTTTGTTCTGCAACAATTCACCATTCGGCGCTAGCCCCTTCTTCCTTAGTCCTTGGTTCGCTTGTGACCACGGCTGGGACCGAGTGCTAATGATTTGGGCTCTTATCTGGAGTGTTGAAACTTCAGGCTTCAGAGCTTTGGGCTTTCCCCTTTTTTTGCATGTCACCACATCACAAAACAACGAACTATAGAATGCACGAAGAATGGTGGATCTACGGTCCACATTTCTTCATGCACCACTTCTTCTAGAGTGTCAAGTCTTCGAACTTCATAATCTGGCGCCACGCATCCACTGGGGCCCACGGTTTCCATGCTTGAACTAATATATGTCGAAAACGTCAGATCAACTTTAGTACTTTTCAAATTGTGGAGGCAGGGCTTGGCAGTTTTGGAGTAACCCGCCAATCGTTCCACAATTGTCCCCACACTGACACGTACCCCTTCTAGGAAACCATGGTTTGGATTTCGGGACTGCCTTGTAGAATTATCTATCGCGCAACTTTGATCTCCGCAATGCCTCCAGGCCATCAATCTTGATAGATCGTGATCAAAGTTAATGCGGGCCCGATCCAACTAACTTCTTCGCCAATTTTAACTACCTTGTGTCACCCGCCTGATTGGACCACGTGTCGGCTTCGTGTGTCCTGCCACGTGGCGCTCTGCATTGCTTTCTCCCCGCTTCTTAAGTACGTGATCTATTGGCGTGTGTCTTCTGCTGATTGACGGCTATAAATTACTTTGGCTCTTTGGGCTTCAGGAGTTTCAACCTCTCCACACTTGTTTTCTCCCGAAGTGATTTCACCCGAAGTCGACGATCTGTCGACACATGTCTCCCATAGATCGACGGCTGCAAATTCACTTCGACTCTTCGGGCTTCAGGAGTTTCAACCTCTCCACACTCATTTTCTCCTGAAGTGATTTCACCCGAAGTCCATGGATTTTCGCCACGTATCCTCTCTCTCAGATCGACAGCACAGACTAACTTCGTTACTCCGCAGATTTCCAAAGGAACTCACGGCTAACCACCTCACAACTTTTCCCGATTTGACGGTCTGGGGTGACTCTATTTCCTCCTGAAGAAATCTTAGTCGTTAACTCGTTAAACCTTGATATTTTCTCCCCCCTTGAATATTTCTTTCTGCTATCTCTCCTGAGCTTCATTTCTCGAACCCCTTTCTCCTTAGAGAGTTTCTTCGGCATTTAGTCGACTTTAGGATCTGTGCACTCCTTGCAACAGATCTTCGCGTCCCTTCACAAGAAAACTCAAGCTATTTCTCCCAATCTTTTTGAGTCAAATACTCTGTCAACGCACTCTTTACACCCAGGGACGCTTTGAACCTTGAATTTTGTCCCTTTCGACAACAATTCACTCTGAAATCTTTGTCTCGTTAACCACTAACATGGCCCATCCAAGATCATTATCGAAACCATGGCTCTGGTACAAATTTGTAACATCCCCGACTATCCACGCCTGTCAGGCAATGCTACCCAACAACCTTATATTTTCCCAACTAACTCTGATACCATTTATGTGACATTCTCGGCCTTAAAAAATAGGCCAAGCCATGCCATCGAGTAACTTTGCAGAAATAATCACATATAAAACTTAACTGGAAGATAGAGATAACATTTGGTATTCACACATATAAATATATATCTATCTAATGCAATTAAATAGACGTCAATACTCTACTCATACACATGTTCATGTGGAAGCAACATTAACACATACATGCAACATATATATATATATATATATATACAGGCATTACTCATTAATTATAATGCAAATAAAAATACACACCATATAGCGAACACAAAATTGGTTCTTATCTTTTAATAGATGACCACTAACTGCATGCAGACCTTCCACGAACCTCCCAACCTTATACCACGTTGTTCATCACGCTCAGCAGTGGGTCACCCCCAAGCTGGGACTAAACTCCATTGGGAAAGGGAATTCTAGGCTTGGCAAGGACAACAAGGAAGTTGCACAGAACAACAGGAATGATCTTTTATCTCAGGAACCACTTATGCCCACAACCCATAGACCCTCATTCCCCACATGCCTGCTCCACCCGAGGAAGATACACCTTCACTGATACAAGTCCATCGGCTACTACACCTACCTTACCTTGGGCTTCAGCAAAAGGTTGGACCAGAAGTCTCGGAGTACTGTAGCTTCTACGGGACTCCCTTCCACGAGAACTCTCTTCCCAACAAACTCTCTCACCTGGGAGAGTTGCTCACAGGCTTGACAACCTACTTCTTCAATTCAACTCCTAAGCAATACAAAAAAAACATTCAACTAACACACGAGTGACGGCAGCAACAGAAAACAGGTATGGACACCGAAAGTGGCAATAGCCAAACGCTAAGACACGCCATGGCTCAGGAGAATACAAATGAATCGGGCTTCAAAAGGAAAACACACAGGGCAACGTCCAGTAATTGCAGGTTACAATCGCACGTGCATCAGTGGGGAGTGTGCCTCTCTTCCCGGGTGCCTAACCTCGTGAGAGTACAGATGTAATGGTGAAGGATCCGTGACAGTCGTGAGAATCATGAGACCGGTCAGTGAGTCCCCCCAACGAGATGACTTTCCCACTTAAAATTGCATGCGCCCAGGTTGACACATGCTTCCCTGAAGCTGCGTGAGCTCCACTTAACACTCGTCCCCCTTTCCCCCGGGAACTTAGGACAACATGGTTATATCAAACCTTAGCTTCTAGAAAATAATAATATAATATTATTCCTTTAGAGGTAAGCCATCTAGTTTAGCCCCTATTCCTAGACACTTAGCCCCTTCCCCACCTAGTGGAGCTTAGTCCCCCATAACTCTTTCTTCGTGGAGAGTCTACACGCAGCAGTGTAGTTTTATTAATGATATGTGTGTATTTACATTTACAAAATCATGCTCATTGGCCTTAGCATCTGGCTCACCAGCCTATAAGCATAATTACAATTCAGCAGGGGCTCAGCCTTGGGGTGTTACAACATAGCTACATGAAACTATCCATGCATAGTGTGGAGGAAGAAGAGTAACACAAAGTGATTATGAAAATAATTTCTTGGTGGCCAAAAATTCTAGAATAAGTTTTGGACGTAGTAAGAAGTCCATGGAAAAGGGTACATCTAGTGTTGCCAAGGAGAAAAGTGAAGAAAGAGGTGGGAGCAAGAGCATCAAGATAACTCTTTTCCAAAACTTCTCCAAAGCATTTCCTATATAATAGGTATTTTATATATTATAATACATATAAATTTTAAAAACATATAAACTGCCAACTTAGTCATAAAAAATTAAAAAAAATAATAGATTTGTGTGCTATTGACCAAATTTCACATTCCATAAATCCGCTAATCAAAAGGATGACTAGCATTCGTCAAAGATCATGCCTATCTTATCCACGCAATTTCTCTTTGTCTCTTCTCAATTATTTTTTTCCTTTTTGTTTATCGTATTTCCCCCTTTTGATATGTTTTTATTTTTCTCTTAAGTTTAAACATTTAATATTATATTAAATCCATTGTTAAATTTGGTTAATATGTCGAAATAAAAAAAATTTAAAAAACAATTCATTGCTTATCTTCATCTTGTGAAGAATCTAATCCATTAGTGCTTGGTGTGTCGAATTCCATCCTGGCTCTTCAATGTACTTCATCCTGGCTCTTCAAATGCGACCTCTTCATGGCACTAATACCAAACTTGCACATAACACACACACTCAAAACACTTGCAAAGAAGGAAGAGAGAGGTGTATGTCATTCAATGTGTAATAATGAGGCGGTACACAAAAGTAATGCCTCATGAGAGAGAATGCCACACTCAAACACCAATCATTATACTAAGTCATAACTTAGTCTTCATAATAAGTAATAACCTAAGTCACCTAACACGAAGACATTGGACTCGAATGTCCAGGATATGTAGATCCCCTGATGAAATAGGACATGTAGGATTGATTTATATATATATATATATATATATATATATATATATATATATATATATATATATATTCAAAAATAAAATGTAGGCATAAAGATTACACTTTTTCAACATTTAGAAAATAGAGATACATCCACTAATCAAACACATAAGATATACATACAAAATCAACAATAGAACCATAAACCTGAGAGTTCAAAGTTTTGTAGTTTTCTCACTCAATGTCATAAAAATGTAGTACATGAGTAAGATGAAATCATGAAACTAAAACATGATGTTGATATATAGATGAAATCATGAAACTAAAACATGATATTGATATACTATCATACTCTAGATGGAAGGACAATGGAAAATACAAACTAGGGTAGATTCATAGAAGAATCCCATGAGTGACAAGTCACAGGTTATGTCTCATCCTCCTACATCTAATACCCATTTCATCAGAGAATACATCCCACATCCTTGTCCTTCCCCTCAACCATTGTTCCCTCACCATGTATATAAGATAAAGGTTGGTGTGCACATGCACCACCATCTATGCTTTTCACCACTCAAGAACACGTTGGGACACATTATTTGACATGTCGAGACACATTTGCACAATTGTTTTGAATTTTTTGAGTATCTCGAGAGTCAAACACACTAGGACACATGGGACCTGAGTGTTGACAAAGTTGGGACATGCAACCAACACCATGCATGTGTTAGATACATAGGACATGTGTGTTCCTGAATCCATGTGTCTAACTCGCAAATTCTAGACAGGCATGCCTTATCCATTTTTTCTTACTTCTTAGGTGATAAATTAGTATTAATTATGACATGTGACTTTATATGCATTATCATAGTACCACTATACTAAGTTAACTCTAACAAATCTTAGGATCGAAAATTGCCAAAGGTATTAAAGCTCTCAATCATTCTCAATATGTCGATGACACCCTTCTATCGAGAGAAGCTTCAACAAGAAGTTAAAACAACTCATTACCTACAAAGAATTTTGGATAATAATGCCAAAATCAAGATAATGGTTATTAACGCCCTGAAAAGATTGGCAATGAGAATTACTCAAATCCTAGATTTTTAGTTGGGAGATAGTCTCGTCCCTTTCTCCTACTTAGGAATCCCAATATGATTTGGATAGTTAAAAAGCAATGCCTAGTTAGGTTCAACCCATAAGATCCAAAAGAAAAGTAAAGGTTGAAGATCCTTGCGATTAAATTTGAATGTAGGAACCTTTCTTATAAGGCCCATTCTTTCATCAATACTTATATTGTATATATCAATGCTCCATTCTTCTCGTTCCAATGTTCCTTCTAAAAGTGTGAGCTGGAGATTTTTCTCAAAAAGTTTTTTTGGCAGGGACACAAACAAAATGATAAAATGAAATTTTCCTAGGTAGCCTCAAATATGATCCAATATCCTATAATCAAGGGAGGGATGAGTATTAGAAAATCCCACCCTACTTAATAAATAATTAAGAGGAAGGATCCTTTAAAAACACATACATCATAAAGTTGTTGGGACAATTAGCTTGCAAACCACTATGCAAGTAAGCCTCTGAATCAAGCTCATTTATTTATAAAACAAGTAACTAGTGGTTCCTCCATCTAGACAACATTGAAAAACTCTTTTCATCTAATAAGTAACATTCCTTAGTGCCCTTGTGATAGGTGGTAAAATAAACCCTTGGGAAGAGAAAGTCCTTACCAAGCATGTTGTAAATGGAAATGGGGACTTGAAACCCCTAAGAGACTAAGTTACTAACTCAGTTCTAAAATCATTCTCTCTCTTTTTTTACTTGAGCCATTGGGAAGGAAATCCCTGGAGAAGATGGAAACTCCTAAATGAGCTATGAATTTATGTACCCCTCCAAGATATTTTCTTGCAATTTTAGAAGAAAAATATGCATGCAAAGACACTTTTTAGACATACGGAAGATTATATTATATGGGGCCCTCCGTCCAAAGAATGTTCATAGTCTAGTAGGATATCAACTTGTGATATCTCAAATTCATACTATTGTTTCCCCCTTCAAGTGGAATTCCCTCTAGGTCAAATTTTCCATGAATAAGGTTAAATCATTGGAGAAGGAACTAGAAGTTAAAACATAAGGAGTGGAGTTCTGAGTCCAGAGAGGAGGAAGAAGAGAAAGGATACAATTGTTGCAGTGCTTGTGGAAGCTCAATCTATGTGAGTTTGAGGGGAATGAGATGAAAAAATAGACGAAAAGGATGTGACCAAGGAGCATGGGTTCAACGACAATCATGAAAGACAAATAATCTTGGAAGACATGAAATTTCTCTTTGTTGTAGTATAGTTATTGTTACCCCCCCCCCCTTCTCACCTAGGAGTAACCAAATGCCATCGTGTATCATGGTGCACAATGAAGATGGTGATCCATGTTGTTGTCCTTATACACACTTGCAAACGTGAACTAAGTCCTGCTCACTTAGTGTGTCCTCGAAGGCACAATGCCTAGGTTCAAATTCCACGTTGTCACTTTGACTTGAACCTCTTTCGTCTAGGCTAACTCCTAGGGAAGCCAAGGGGGGTAGACCCTAGTTACTAGATGAGATTAATATTTAATGTTCTAGGAGTTGGTTTTAATTGGTTAAAAGGTCAGGGGGAATCTAGCCTAAGATGTCAATCAGCTAATGCAAGATGCAACTATCTAAGTATGAGAGTCAGACCTTTTTCTAGGGAAACTAAGACTAGTGCCTAAGATTGGGCAATGGGGTCAACTAATTTAGGGGGAAAGTTCGTTACAAGATAAGTTACAAAGTATTACAATAAGACAGATACAATTAGATACAAAAGAATAAATCAGATATACAGATTAAGACTAGATACAAGATATACAATATACTCACAAGTTTGCTCAAATGTGCAGAAATTAAAGATACATAAGAATAAGAGATCAACACATGAAGCCAAGCATGCTCACAACAGATAGAGATCCGTTGGACTGCTTTTCAATGGCCAAGAGACGCAAAGCACTCAAGACCCAATCAAGAGAATTCCTCCAGGTGGATGCGCACTTCTTGAAGGATCACACCACGAGATAAATGAACAAAATAAAGATGAAAGCTTTGAAAGTAATGTACTCCAGATGACGAGATATAACCACTTTAAGTAATAATTCTACAACACATAAATGATAACTTGCGTATGAATGTAAATTGAAAGATAATGAGATCAGTGAACTTGCAAGTGTGTGACTGTATTGCTCGGTGTTGTAGCCTGAAAATTAAATTAAGTGGTTAAGTGTGAGATTAATTTTAGCCCTATCTAGATGTCAACCCAAAACTTTCCTCCCCCTATTACCAAGTGGTTGTTGGATGCTCAAGAAGTAAGGCAACGAGGCCTACCCTAGCTTCACAGGCCAACCCTAAGGCCGAGTACTCCGGAAAATTTCCGTGGCTTTCCTCAAAACCCCAGTTTTTAAGTGGCGAAGATGGTGAGTTAAGGTGTCCTATTAAGTCTAATTAATGAATTTTAGATCTATGAGCTAAATATTGTGAAGTGT
>ML782799.1:189330-219128 GCA_009831015.1 Picea engelmannii
TGGGTTTGGCAATTAAAACCGCCATTTTCCCGAAAAACTCCTAAGTGGACAAACAACCTAGAAAAACTTGTCCGACTGAGTTGAAACTTGGTCCACGGGTGCAGGGGGTCTCATTAGCTTTCTTTTGAGTACAAATACCCCTACCGCAAATCCCGGGACCTAAGTTTTACATTAATTACCCAGAATTAATTAATTAATTAATCAATTAATTAATTCGGAACCTTAAAAAAACCCTAGCTATACTTGACGGAATTCCACGAAATTTCGCGTGCTGTCTTACATGGTCATTTACAACATTTCTAAACACTAGCTACCTAGGAATAAATTCATTAGAACACCTTTCACCACTTTGGAGGATTTATTGGGTGGGAGTGAAAAACTCAAGGGAGATTAACCCGGTTGGTTAGGCCACATTAACCTCCTGAGGATAAAAAACACTCAACGAAAGGAACTCTCCTAATGAAGAAACCCTAAGGAAACTGACCTAACATGATCCATGTAGACTTATTACAATATTAACCCACGCAGGGGTGCAATAATCCCGCTTACAAAATTTGTGTTGGAGAACAAAACTGTCTTCGACATACTAGCATCTGATGATGCATTACTTCATGGCACATGGAGTTGACCCCCTAGTTGAAGAGGCGGTCAACAATCCCAAAGATGATCATCGACATTCTCCATAGACAACAACCCCTCATATGCCTCCCCCCTCATCCAACTCAGTTCACTTCACTTCATCATCATGGTTCATCTGATGATGGTGGTCCAACACACATTAGGTACACTAGTCATTGTTTCTTATAAAGTGTTACATTTAATGCATTAGGCATTTAAGTGAGGATCATGGGTTAAAGTCAAATAATGGATCGTGATTGCTTGGAAGTTATGTTTTTTGCCTTGTTTCACCTTGGTGGTCATCATAGGTGTCCTAGTTCAATGTTGTCACTCTTGGGGTAAATGAATATGAGTGGGAGGCCTTGATAGGGGTAACACACCACTCCCTTCCATAATTAACACTTTTCATCTTGATTCATTTCGTTGTCCTATCTTTTGGTAATGGTTGTTACATGTACACCAAAAAGGATCGTGTCTTATCCTCCTATGAGAAGAAGGGATAGAATGTCGAGGTTGTTGCAGTTGTTAAAGAATAAAAAGAAAACATGTTATAAAAGAAAGAAGAAATAATGGGATAATAAATGACTAAGTAAAAATCCAAAGGTTAGCTTGAGCTCCTCCCTCTCACTATGAGGCGATCACCCCTATTCCTAATGCATTGAATGCATATCAATTAAAAGGACTAAATCTCAATAAGAAAAATAATGAATGCTTGAAACCTGAAAAGGGGACTTGCAAAGAAATAAAATAATATCAAAAGGAAAGAAGGGTTTTGTAATACACACACTGTCGAGGAAAGGGTCTCTCAAGTAGCAAGTGCTCCCTCTACAAAGGTGGTCATGGAGATGAACCAACATGTGTCCTTACATGTCAATGACACCATGACCATGAATTAAACCCCATGACACCTCATTCACTTATACTTACACTTTGAAGGGTTTATCGGAAACTATTCCTCTACTTGGGTGTTGGCACACCTAATAGGGGCTTATGATGGTCCTCCGATACCTAAACTAGGCAAATTGCATAAAGTCTCTAGCTAGTGTGAAGTTTGAAGAAGATACCTAATGTGAATTTCTTACATGGCTCTTGTATTAATTCATGGCTTACTTTACATGATTCTAATGGCTCTTGTATCTTGTAGTTGTTGTTCTTACTTGATTCTATGGACCTTGTTTGGTCATGATGCACCCTTGACATGGCCCTTTGGAGGACGTTTTCATGATGATGCCTAGGACATTATACACTATACAGAGGATGTTGCATACTTGATGCAGAGCGTTGGGCCCTTTGATGATTTTACATGCCTTGGGGAACCTACCCACACTTCTTGGACCTTAGACATTGGACAAATGAGCTTAGACGTTGCATATACAACATGATGTACCATTGAGAGGGCAGGAAGCCCCACAGGTTGGACAGTGCACCCCTTGAGCATATTAGGGTTTGATTGGATGACTTTGCACTTGGAGACAATGGTACACCTCTTTGGAGAGGTTGTGGAGATTTATTTTCCCATGACGTCACCCCCTAGCCCTTGTACATTGCATATGTTGATGGTGATGTCATGTATGATGATGATTGTTGATCCGACCTAACATGAGAGAATCATTTTGATAATGAGTTGGCACATGATGATGATGATACGTGACCTTTGGATGAGGAGGTGTGACCCTTGAAGATACTTTTCACCCTTTGATGGAGAGACATGGCCTTTGGAGGATCTTTTACCCCTTCAGAGGATAATGTCACCACCCTTGAAGGATATCACACTCACACGTGTCATTTTTTAGGGGACATTTTGATGTATTTTCATTTTATCTTTATGTTGGAGGCTATTTTGGGGGTTAGCCTAGACCTATTCACCTTGTATCATGGACATTTTAAATTTTAGGGGCTTGTTGAGAGGTAAAGCGCTAGGGTTTCCTCATATAGAAGGCTTGTGCTTCCCTTACTTGTAAATCATAACTCACACTTGTGGAGAATCACTTATCTTGTCTTCTTTTACTCTTTTCTCATCATGGAGTACTTATGTGCAGCTCTTGGAGAGTGATCTTGTGGATGTTTCTCTTGTTTTGGTGGATAATTCTTGTTCTAGGGTTTCTTCATGCACAACAACTTGGCTAGTAAGTGTTCTTTCCAAGTATTTATGGTTTATTCATGGTATTTTAAGTAGATGCTCTATCAAATTATTGATAAGTTGTATATTATCTTGTTCTCCTTGGATTAGTTTATCTTGAAACCATAGGAAGAGTTGTAATTGTGCATCCCCTTCCTTGTTTTTATTCAGCTTAAGATTATTGAAGCATATAAGGTTAAATTTAGAGCATGTGATTGTACATCCCCCTAAACTTGTCCTTATTGGTTGAATTCTAGAGCTTGTGATTGTTCTGCTCTAGGGTTTACCTATTTTCCACCTTAATCTCTTGTTTAAAGTCTTAGAAGATATAGGATGACATCTAGGGCTCATGATTGTACATCTCCCTGGACTTGTTTTCCTAAAGGTTTAGACCTATGCTTGTGATTGTACAACACTAGAATTTGATCCTTGAATTTTCTTTTCCCTTTAATCTCCTTTGAAGTTGTTGCATTGACTCCATATGCCCAAGGACTCAAGACAACACTAGTCTTTCTCCTATTGCAAGTGATTGAAACCCTAGTTTTAGCTCTCTCTCTCTCTCTCTCTCTCTCTCTCTCTCTCTCTCTCTCTCAACGTCTTGTGTTAGTTTTAGGATTGTTGCATTGCATTTAATTTATCATCATCATTAGCTTAACGTCTTGCATCTTAGCCTGGAATCACCTCTAACATCATTTGTTGTTGTATTACTTGCATTTTCAGCCATCAGGGTTTGTCATTTTGCATCTCTCTCTCTCTCAACGTCTTGTGTTAGTTTTAGGATTATTGCATTGCATTTATCATCATCATTAGCTTAACGCCTTGCATCTTAGCCTGGAATCACCTCCAACATCATTTGTTGTTGTATTACTTGTATTTTCAGCCATTAGGGTTTGTCATTTTGCATCTATTTAACATAGTTTCATGCTATTTCTTTTCATCAATCATTAGCTAATGGTTTGTTGAGTATTTGACATATATGTATTCTTACGAATTTTAGGATTGTTTACTTGTTGTTATAAGCTTGTTATATGTTGAAGTATATCATCTTTTACTCAAGTTTGATTAGAGCCTTCTCTTTTCTTTTGATAGCTAGTGTTTCGGGGCATTTATTTTACTCTTCCAACTTGGCAATTGTCATTGATTGTCTTAGAACATCCCCTTACACACGCACATTAATTTTTCCTTGCTTAATCCACCTTGACCTTTCCTTGAACATTGACCTAGCTAGTGAAGTAACCAAAATTAGGGGTTGTAGACTTGCTTAGCCTTGCTACAAGATCTTTTGAGGTTACTAGGGAATCCTACCTTGTGTTGGATCTCTATCCTTCACTAAAATGAGGGAAGTACTTGCTTAGGTGATAGTGGCAAATACTTCCATATGTTACACTTGTCAAGCATCTTGTGAAGGCTTTGCACAAGTGCTAGATTAGGTGATAATAGTTACTATGATATATTTTGTTAAATGGAATGCTCACATTTTGGTTTGAAAGTCCTAGTTCATGGGGCAGTAACCCTATATACCCCCATTTTGAAATCAATGGTCTAGTGCCCAAACATTTAGGCATTTTGATATGTACGACATGTTGAATTTCAGATCATAGTAAGCAAATTATGCACTCATAATTTAAACCCTAGGATCTAAGAAGATTAAAACCTGAACACCAATCAAAGTAGTAAATTCTAAACATTGTATAAACTACAAACACATCACACTAAAAATATGAACAAGAAGTACACAAATATGAACTCTCAAACTTGCATATGTATTTTATTGACTTTAGGAAATGCAATTCTCTAGCTCAAAACTCTCACTACTAATCACTAGCTATGTCACAAAAAATGAGTGAGTACAATCACCCACTATGCTTCTTTTATAGATGAAGGAAAGGGTCTACAAATTTAGAAACGCTAAATTTAGAAGTAACCCCAAACCCTAAATTCCACCTAAGATAGTGCACCCATAATTTCTAGACGAGGTTATCTAGATAGGAGAGCCCAATTGCTAGAGTAATTAGCACATAAAATAATGTGCAACCTCTTAGGGATCAGTGACCTCCTAGAATAGAAAACACATGAAAAAGAAAACTATTATAATTGTAGAAAAAACAACAAACTACCTACACAAAAGCACTTTTCTAGAAACAGAAAAGCGAGTCTTGAAAACAAAAACTATCTAAGGCTAAAAGTAGCATCAACTTATGCCTATATGCATTGTGCTTTGTATAGGATCCTACTATTGATGTTGCACCCTCATTATGTTCATAGGACCAATAGAAGTGTACCATGTTGGTGGAGACACAACTACCATGCAACAAGAAGAAATGTAACACTCCCTCTTTGTGAGGAAGGTGTTATCCATCAAT
Organism: Picea engelmannii; assembly: GCA_009831015.1. Classification (NCBI taxonomy): domain Eukaryota; kingdom Viridiplantae; phylum Streptophyta; class Pinopsida; order Pinales; family Pinaceae; genus Picea; species Picea engelmannii. Next base: position 194,431 of record ML782799.1, read on the forward strand.
CCCAATGTTTCCCTTAGCATATCAAACTTTCCCTTTGCTTGGGGCTTCATCAAAATATGTAAAACCTTGGAATTTGTCAAAACATACTCAAGGACCATTACTCTCTTCTAAACCTTATCTTTGAGGAAATGGTACCAAATATCTATGTGCTTGGAGTGATAATAAAACATTGGATTCTCAGAATCTAGTACAAACATTGATTTCATAGTATACCACAATGGGATTCAACATCTAATCAATCAGTTTTTTTATCAACTTGTGAATTCATATGGATTCACAACTAAAAGCGTTGGCTGCCATATACCCTACGTCTAGTGAACTAAGTACAAATGTTGCCCACTTCCTATGAAACTAAGATACCATACCTAAACCCAAAATAAAACAACAACCAAAAGTAGTATTCTTGTCCCCTACACCTCCTACCCAATTAGAATCAACAAAACCATGCAACACCTACTCACCATATCCCACATACCTTAGAGCATAATTATTTGTGCCTTCCAACTATCTCAAGCATGAACCAGCTCAAGGTATTAACTGCAAAGTATACATTCGATATGGCATTAACCAAATACATAAGGGAACCAATCAGCTTCCTATATAATGATGGACCTACCAAAGTTGAATCTATATCAACATGCAATTTCAAATTTTAAATCATAGGAATGGCTAAGGGCTTACTATCCAACATCTATAATCTCTTATGAATATCCATTTTATACTTCCCCTATCCAAGGAAGACCTCACTTGTACCCTACCAAACCTCTAAATCCAAAAAATGATGCATCCGGTCGATGTCCTTCATGTCAAATTCACAAGCTAAATTTGTCTTACACCATACAATAAGCTTCTCAAAACCACCTATGATGACAAAGTTATCAACATATAGGACCAAAAGAAGTTGAGAAAATCTATCAAATAAAAATTAGAATCCACAACAATCTTGTTGAATCCCAATCTTAGTAGGTGCTCATAAATCCTAGAGCATCAAGCACGTGGTGCCTACTTCAACCCATAAAGTTACTTCTTCAAACTGCACACATGGGTATCTTGTCCATATACCTCAAAACCCCTCAGTTGATTAATATGTACTTCCTTCTCAATTGAGCCATTAAGAAAAGTTGTTTTACATCCATATGATATAAAGACCAACCAAAAATTGATGCTACTACATAATGGATTTGATGGAAATATATCTGGCAATTGGAGCAAAGGCCTCCTCATAGTCAACTCCCTTTCTTTGGGAGTGTTGCCCCTCTTTTTGCATGAGGCTCACATTTGTGATTGTTATCACAAATGCTTATGACTTTTATCATGGAGGCAGGTTTACAGGTTGGTGGAGCTTTGGATGGATATGGGTTGTGAGTTCACTTGATGATTTTGATGCATTGGTTGATGGTTGATGAGATGATGTAGTCATGGGTGTCTTGATGGTGTTTTTCTTGGTATACTTGCTTATCATAAAGAAGAATTGCACATGGTCATGTGATGTTCTAGCCTCCATTTTTGCTAGATGATTTTATATGAGAATATATGACTTCCTTTATGGAATGCCCTAACACTTTTGGTCTAGTTTGGTAGTGCATTGATATCTTCATTCGGTTGTCATCGTAATGGAATAAAGTGCTTGACACTCCCCCCTTGATTTCACTTATTTTCACATTCTTTTTGGGGTGATTTGACATGGTCTAACATTGTTGGAGCCTTAGTGCTTGAATGCCCTAGCTTATGTGAAGGATTTTGACACTTGGATGGGTTTATGTTGAGGTGGACTATCATTATATGTGGAGCACTTTCCTTCTTCATGATGACTTAGCACTTATGTGGAGGCATTTCACACACCTTGTGCATTTCGATGAGGACATACCCCTTTCTTTGATGAGTTGGAATATCATTTGGATGACTTGGCATATGGTTGATGATGATACATGCTTGTTTGACTCTTTCCTCCCTAGATCTAGCACATTGCACATACTTTGAGGATGTTTTGGTGAATTGATGGCACACATGTGGAGGCACATTCTCATACTATTTATTACTTGTGGAGGAGAGCACGTTTGGAGGGATCTTATGTGGACCAAGGAGCATCTTTACTTGGTCAAACCATAGAATGATCATTTCTTTATGACTTGGTGGATGAGTTGCATGGATTGGAAGGTCGCACGTGCCATCTTTGGAGGAGTATCTTGCACACATGTTGAGACATAGTCTTATTGTATTGGTTAATGAGGGTTCACCCCCTTTCTTCATGGAGTTAGTTGAGCATTGATGACATTCCAGATGTTTTCTTCATAGATTTGATGCTTTGTTTCATGGATCCACTTGCTTGGCACTTGATTCAAGGACATTTTACATTAAAGGAGATCTAGGAGGTTCCAAACCCTAGATCTAGGGTTTCATTACACATTTGGAGGGTGTCCTAGATTAGGGAGTAGTTATATTTTGAGAGAGTACCCAGATTTATGCTAGATCAATGGCATTAGATGTAGAGTGGCTGCAACATTTCATAATTGTGGTTATAATAGAAATTCCAACAAATATTGCCGAAGTTTTGGTCTTTTCAAAATCATTTTGAGGGACCATTTCGAGTATCATGTGCCACTTGGAGGTTGTTGTTTGCACATTTATTGATGATCTATTGATGGAGAAACTTCTCTTAGAGGATTTTATGGAGGGAATTGGAGTATGCCTTGGTTTTATTCCCTCTTTAATGAAGACATCCTACAGTGATTGAGCATTCTTTATTGAATATTTGTACATGTGGCTTGACCACCACTATTTTATGTATTTTTTTCATGTTAGTTAGAGGATATTGTTTCTTTGCTCCTCCCTAGGATAAATCAAGGGTTTTCGTAGTGGATATTATTATTTTATTGTAGATGAAGATGGAGCTCAAACCTATATAAGTGTTTTATCTCTTCATTATTTCTCACGGTTGGATTTTGGAGGAGTTCCCCTCCTTGGAGCTTAATGGATATATCTTTCTTGGAGCATATGTGAAGTGTAAGGGTTTTCTCCTATTAATGTGTGGATTATTGTTTTCTCTTCTAATTATTATTGATGAATTGTTGTAGAGATTACTAGAACTTTCTTTGTGGGGCCAAGAGAGAAGGGTATATCTACCTATTGGAGGGGTTTTATGTGAGGAGTATCTCCCTCTTGAATCCGTTGTTGTCTTATACATGATGTTATTATTTTGCATGTAACATCTTCTCAAGTGATCGCTGGACTAATATGTCATTGTGTAAGGCATAGTTTTCATGTGGCACCTTAGGGGCCCTCCTAGTACAATTTTTTGCATTCATTTTCAACCTATTAAGGTTTATTGTGGCATGTGTGTAGTACTTAAACATTTGTGAATTTCCCTCTTGGATCGGCCTCTTGACTTCATTTTCCCTTGTTTGGATTGGCACTAATCTAGTGATCCTTCCATCACCTTTTTACTTTCTTACGCTACAACAATGTTTTGTTAGAGCTACTCTCTTACATCACCTTGTGCCTCATTGTTTATCTTTGATAATCCTATTTCTAAGGGAAACCCCCTTTGAGCTAGAGGAACATTGATCTAAACTAAGAGGATAGGTTGCTTAAGTGATAGTGGTAACCATCCTAGTAGTTCCCTCTAGGGTTGCACCTTGTGGATTTGGGTAATTATCATTAAGTGCGAGTTGGAGAGGTAACAGGGAGAATCCTTTGAGAATAATGATATGTCTTTCAAGTATCAAAAAACTTGCTTTACAACATTCCAATGAATCTACATATGCTCAACCATGAACTGACTCAAGGCATTCACTACAAAGCATATATCATGTCTGGTATTAACAAGATACATAAGGGAACAAATCAATTTCTTGCATAATGATGGATCTACCAAATCTAAAATAAATAAATATACACCTCCAAGAATAGTAAGAAGTGTCTCCACAAGTTTTCCCTCCAAGGATATGACCAAATATAGTAAGATGACCAAGTAAATGCATGTAATGTGCCACCTTCCCCCTTCAAGTGTGAAAAGGAAGCCAATAAAGTAGGGTTCCCAAGATATTAACCTTAGTCTAGATAAATTAGATTGATTTATATTGAACAGTGAAATCAACCTCAACATGTGTGCACAAAGGTTAATGCTCAAATATAACCATAGTCCCCCTCCAATTAGTCACCCACAGATTAAATCACCATGAACATGTGTGCCAAAGAGGGGTTCACTTTAAGTACCATGTGAATAAAATATGTTCTCCATGAAATAAATAAATAAACACCTACAAGAATAACAAGAAGTGTCTCCACAAGTTCACCCTCCAAGAATATGTCCAAATATAGTAAGATGACCAAGTAAACACATGTAATGTGTCACCTTCCACCTTCAAGTGTGAAAAGGAAGCCAATGAAGTAGAGTTCCCAAGCTATTAACCTTAATCTGGATAGATTAGATTAATTTAACCATTGAACAATTAAATCAACATGAACATGTAGGGTGCCCAAGATACTAACCTTAATCTGGATAGATTAGATTAATTTAACCATTGAACAATTAAATCAACACCAACATGTAGGGTGCCCAAGCTATTAACCTTAATCTAGATAGATTAGATTAATTTAACCATTGAACAATTAAATCAACATCAACATGTCAGCGCAAAGGTTAATGCTCAAATATAACCATAGTCCCCCTCCAATTAGTTACCAACAGATTAAATCACCATGAACATGTGCCAAAGAGGGGTGCACTTTAATAAAGTGTTGTACCATGTAAATAAAAGATGTTCTCTCTAGCAAAACCCCGCCATGATAACAACAAAACATAAATCCCAACCTAAGGTGCACCACCACCAAGGGATTATTACATCAAAAGTAATTATCTAACCTTAGGGAAAAGGTTAGATTACCATCAAATCATATGTAGTAACTCCCCTTCTAACTCAAACTTTGGAAATAACCCATCAATGGGGGTACTAACATCATAAACACATTTCCCCATAGGTGATGTCTAACAAATGTTACATCATAAAGTTAAATCACTTAGAAAAATCCCACAAGGGCGACATGAATCATCCCACCATAGAAACATCATAAGAGAAGGGAGCATAAAGAAGTGCTAACCCATCCAATCATCCAGTATGTTCCCCATCACACATCCAACACATGAGGATCATGTAGAACACCCCATCCTAACGACACCAACATCATACATCAACCCACCAAGTCACTAGTAAATATCAACAACAATGTCATGAAACATCTACCTCACACCACCATCATCATCTCACCCCTTGGGGGGATAGAACTATCATCCATATCCAAAATGAGCATATATACCAAACCATCATAATGAGATAGTATGCTCCACATCCATCAAAAGGTGCAACCAAGGAGTGAACAACAAGGCAAGCATGTGTTGGAAGACCACCAAGAAGCGAGCACAATCATCCAATCAAGGAGAAGTGAGACTTCCCCAACCAAAGACCGCCATCAAATGATACGAAGCCATGAAGATAAGGGACTCCATGAAGATGAATCCCCCAAGTCAGTCCACTAGCTCCAAGGAACCAACAACAAATTTCCATCAATGTGATGAAAATCACAAGGTGGGACCTCATACCATATGAGGTGTAACATGGCTGTAACAAATTTTCTATTTGTAAGTTCTTTTCAGATCTGTTATATGTTGAGGATTGTAACCTTAGGACTGAAAGCATAGTTCTCTTGAAGTACATTGTTTCATTGTTTGTTTTCTTGGGCTGCCTTATGTATATTGGATCGGACAGAAGTGAAATATATCCTGCTGTAATTAATATTTCAGATTCAGCCATAAAGTTGAACGTTCACAATAAATAAATCTGGGAAACCTCAAGTAAATAAGGTGAAATTTCTGAAAAATCACATTGGACACAGATTCTCGAAATATCCACATTTTGTTGGGAACTGCTGGTTGTAGTCACCAGTCCCTTGACTTATTTTGCTCTTTTGAGGGCATTAATACAATTTTCAATTTTTTAAAGAAAAAAAGTTAAAACCTTTCAAGAAAATGGACAATAAAAGGAAAAAAAGTTTCAAGTTTGATTCCTTTTTATAGTACATGTCATGTAGTCAATACCCACACCCTAGGATTGGTATCTCTTATCTAAAATTACTTGCCAAATCGATAGTAAAAACTGCAATCTATTTCTACGACTGATAATCAAAAAGTAGATTTCAACAAGTTGTCAGAAATCTTTACCATAAACTTCCCAAGTCATCATCAATGTGGCAATGAGATTATGGATTAGTTCAAGAAGAACAAATAGTAGATTCCAAATACAACAGTATTTTGTGAGCTGCGGTAACCCATTTATGATGAACATAGGAAACTATAAGAGCCTACCAAAACTATAGACAGCAGTAAGAACTGTTAACTAAATAAGTAGGTGGAAAAAATACAAAAGCATAAACATTAAACATACATAGTAAGATAAGGATCTTATTAGTGAGAATTTCAAGAAATATGAAAGTCCTGGATTTGAAGATTCTCTGTACCCAAATTCTTGAAATTGCTGTCCCTCCTCCTCTTGAAGAACTTTCCCCAGTTAAATTCTTTATATCTGGATGGATTTTCCTCATTGACCAACTCAGGTACAGGTCCTACCATCACATAATGTGAAGGAAGTAAAAAGAATGGGACAGAGAACCTTTCCTTCTTGTCATTCACCACCACCCTGTGTTCTACACTCTCATATTTGCCATTGCTCCAAACCTGCATGACACAAAATCCCCAACAGAGCTTTATTTTTTATTTTGTGAATTTGTTTTTATGAAAAATATAGGGTGCTTAAAACAAAAAAAGTTTCTTCTAGGGCACCATTGACTAGTGCAATGTACTTAGCCAAACAAATATTGCATTAAACGTTTTGTCAAAGCCTGTTTCTTCTGGCTTCTCTTGTAAATAAAGAAGAACATTATTTTATTAACAGAGACAACTGATTATTTAAATTGCTGCATACTATTTCAGTTAAGAAATCAATTAGTTTTCTTGTTTTTGGTCCTTGGAATTGACAGTTCTGTTACACTGGAGAGCTGCAACCAATAGTGGCATGGTTTCTCGCCTTCTCACTGCAGTCATTACCAAAGAGAAGTAAAATTACTAAACACATAAAAAATATGGTTGCTTGGAATTTTATGATAATATGAATCTATTTTCTCCTGTGCATTTGTGATATATATGATGTATTCGTTCCAATATATATAGTCTAGCAGGTATTCCTCTCATGAAATGGAATCTATTCCTCTCATGAAATGGAATCAGGTTTGCAAAACAAACAGCTAGGGAGCTGGGGTTTGAAGGATTTGGGAATATTCTCCAAGGCCTTAGCCACTAAATCGACTTGGAGGTTCATCTCAAAAGCTAGTATCTGGCAGGAAGTCATCCTTGGGAAGAATGTGTGACCCCAAACTCTCTGGAATGGTTTAGATCACCCCAAAGGATTTACAATGGAGCCTCGCTGTTTTGGAGGTCCATTGTCAAAATTTTACCTTTGATCACATGGCATCTAATATGGGAGGTGGGCAACGGGAACCAAGTGAATATAACTCAAGATCTGTGAATAGGTTCTGATGCAGATTATATTTTCAGACAAGATCTGAAAGCACATTTGACAGCCTGTAATCTTATATATGTGTCAACTCTGGCTTTTGGGCATCTCTTGGTTTATGGGGACACAATCTGGAAGCAATCTCAGAATGTGGAGATACCTCGAAATATCCTTCCAGATTGGACAAAACTCCACAATAAATTGATCAAATCTAGTATATCACTCACTGATGAAGAGGATGTTACCCCCTGAAATGGCAGGGTCATTTCTGCATTTCAGAGGCATTCTTCAAAAGGCAGCATTATACCAGGGGGGTGTGATTTTTGAGAGCTTGGCATCTAGGATGATTCTAGAAGTGCAGTTCCATGATGATCAAAGCTTTGTTGTCTGTTATCATTCTTCACAGGTTTTACCAGGAAGAATCTGTGGTTATTAACTTATTAGCCATTTTTCAAACTAATGTGAGCTGTCCGGTTGATGCATTTCTAAGGAAAATTATGATCTATACAGTGGAAATATCTAGATTGTAATGATGGGCTCTGTTACACCTCATATTGTATGAGGGTTAACTCTTGTGATTTTCATCACAGGACATGATTTGCAGCTTGGTACCTATGGACTTCTGATCTATACCCCTTCAGGGAGCCTCTTCTCTCCTTTGTCTTTTGATCATTTGATAGGACATGCATTTTTGAGGCCTGCATTCTCAGATCAGTTTTATGAGGGCCTTGATGTCCATGATCAGCATATTGGGACAGCACTGTGGTGTACATTTCAAGGATCAGTTTAGAGCAACTACGTTAGTCAATCCTTGGAGGGATATAGAAGTAAAATCTGAAGTGACAGCATACAAAAGACCAGCTTATTATCTGTGGAAAGAATCAAAAACGATTTGGGCCTGTGTGCATCATCAAAACAATAACAGAAAGGGATTCTTTCAGATTTCTGAAGCTGCTAGTGTATCCATGTGGACTTATTTAGCACCTTGAACCGCCCTATAGTTATCCAAATCTATGCAACAGAACTTCTGGGCAAGGATAAGCAAGAGGGAACCACTGAAGTGAATGCTTGAATATAATGAAGATAGCATATCTCTGTAGCACATGTTTGAAGACATTTCCTGTAGCAGGTTGTGGCAGAAGTCAGTAGTACTTTATGGAGGTAAATTCTAACTTGTATTTCCAGCAATAAGTGCATCATAGGCATGATCTGATGAGGGCATCATAATCAAGCAGAGCTGAGTACCTTATTCCAGCTCAATCGAGATCTGAATTTGACATGGTCAAAAAGAGGGCGTTCCAGCTCCATCCTATGCATACATATGCACAAAAAAACACTGTTAGATGAACGCCCAGAATCAAAGCAGCCTGATGAATGAGGAGGTAACAAGCCCATCTACCTGAATTGTGAAATCCAGGAAGGTGTTGCCATAACCATTTCCAGGCCTGTTCCAGCACTTAAACAGGGAGCAGATTGAGGAACATTCGTCAGGATTCCCATCCAGCATGGCAAGCAACAGAGTTTATAGATCATTTATGCAGGGTGAGAATTATGTGGAGTTATTTCCAGCATTCCTTCAAGTGTGGTAATCTTAAATTATCATAAGACTGCAATGAAGATAAATTTTCAAAAATCTGGCAGATCTGTATCCAAATCCTACTAACTTAGCATAAAAAGAAGGAGCAAGAGGGCAGCCTTGCTAGATATATTTATGCAATACAACTTTGTTGTGGTGTTGGAAGAGAGGGTCTTCACCATGGCCACAAAACATGATCCAAAACCTAGCCAAGAAAGCATCTCTACAATGAATATCTAGTCAACCTTATCATAGGCCCTATAAAGGTCAATTTTCAGCAAGAACACTCGTTTCCTTAACTGCTTAGCCCACTCAATGTTAGATACCTAATCCTAGGGATTGGTGTCTTGTAAATATTGTAAATATTGTAATTGAGAAATGTGAAGAGTCATAGGTGAATAGGAACAGTCATCAAACCTGTGAAACCAAAGGTCATATTAATGTATTTATATATGGCTCTTATTAATAAAAACCTAATGCATGGAGTTATTCAATGATTTGTCTATCAGTGGTATCAGATAGATTGGTATTTTTGATAACTCCATGATCTCCTACACTATCGCATCCTTGGAGAGGCTGTCCAACATGGAAACGACAATGGGAACAAGACAAAAGTTAAAAAATGGATGCATGTGAGTGGCTTGAGGGAGGTTATTCGTTGGTATTCTTGACAGAGGATAAACAGTAATGTTTTAATAAGAGATAAATTCATTACCTCTGCTTATCCCTTCTGAATTTTTGAGCAACCACATGGAGATGCTTGCACACATTTTTTTCTCCTCGAACATCTCATGGGTGTTTCTTGCAGTGGACTGACAGTGGTCTGGAATCACCTCATGATATTTTCATGGCCGTTCACAATGCCTCCAGACTGGTGCTCTTTCTGTTCACATTCTTCTCCATGGGAGTAGGTTGCTCCACGTCCAAGAAACCATAATCTAATCCGAACCATTGGCATATTCCTCTCTCTGCGTGAGTGGAAGACGAACCGACCTTTTTGGCCACTCCTTGCATACACGTCGATTCCTATTTCTTTTCTTTCTAAATCTCTGCACATCTCACCTGTAACGATCGTTTATTTTCTTTCCTTCTTTTGAAAATCACTACTCAAGAGATCTGGTATCACTTCTTCCAAAAACATGTGGCCCACAATTTTGATAAAAACACAAGTTTGAAAACTATTTTAGCATCAATCTTGCCGAGGAACATATGTAGGGAAAAACATTCACCTCAACTTGCAAGTAAACGAGAGTAGGCAGACTGGATTCCTGCACCATACGAGCCACTCCAACTACACATTGCAGCTCGTCCCGAAGCTTTTTTAGTGCTGGGGGATTTCTCATCACTTAGGACATTCACCACGAAAGACTTCGAGTTTCACATAAACCTCTAGTAAAACTGTATGAAATGGTTGGACTTGGCTATAAGGAACATAAATGAATATAAGAGGCCGAGAGCCCTATTACCCCTCATGTTGACATGAGTGGTAAATGGTCTTATGTAGATTGCTGGTGTGATTCTAGCCTTCAAAAGGTTGGAATGTTAGTGGAGGTTTCTTCAAGGGTATATTGTTTTCTTCACAGATCTTCATCATGGTGGTGACCTAGTCACTTTCACTTAGTGTTGCATGGTTGTCCTCTAACACAGTGATGCATTTACCTAGTTCCATTCATATTCATGTCATTTCCATAGTTTTACCTAGGCAAATTGTTTATTGCAAGCATATTATAACTTTTTCCTATGTAAAATCCACTTCCTACATACATTTTCCATTTTACCTAGGAGATTTATGTATCACATCACATCTTGACATTTTCCCTAGGTAAAACCCTACATTCCACTTCATTCCATCTCCTAGGAGGTGTGTGGCATAATTAGCTTAAAATCCCTAAGTCTTACCTTATAATAACTCCTCAGTTCTTATATTTTCAATTTTTCCAGTGTGAACACACCTAAATAGTTTGGGATATTTTAATTAAAAATTTAAAATCCCAAACCTTAGGTTGAGTGCCTAAGTATTGGTCTATTAGCACTCTATTGTTCTAATTTTTCATTGAGACCTTTTCCCTAAGTTTCACTTTCTAATTGGTCACTGGGAGGTGTAACTTAAAGTCCATGTGGTACACATGAGACTAGGCACTCCCCCTTTTGACATGTATTGAAGTGAAATACTAGCCTATTAATACTTAAATGTTATAATTCTCCATTGAGCCCTAATTCCCTAAGTTTTATTCCTAAATTCACTAGAGAACATAACCTTGTGTCCACAGGGTAAACAAATTAAGTTAGTACTTCCCCCTTTGGCACATATGTTGAGGCAAAAACACATGACAAAAATCCAATTCGCCCTAGCCTCATAATATCTTTGCTCACACGTGATAACATTTTCATGATACATATTTATCTTTTGACCCAAGTTTTGAGGATTTATTTGGTCTTCATGTTTGACTAGGAGCTTCTTATCCTTGCACCCTAGAGTTTTAGCATTCCAACTCATCCATCCAACTCATTTACCTTATCCACTCATGCACGCATCCCTAGATGGTGTGCTCCCTAGATGGTGTGCTCCACTATGAAGACTTATCGGCTTCTTGCATAACCTTGTTCACACCTTGCACATATGTGAAGTGACTAGTGATGGTTTGACTCGGTCAAAGGGCACCCATTTGCACACATTTTGAGATCTCATGGATTTGATGAATACCCATTTGCACAAGTGTCAAGAGCGCCCCTTATAGGATGAGAATTTCAAGGTTGATTTGGTCAAAGTGGACACAAATGCACATTCTTCAAAGGGCACTCATTCTCTCTCTTCTAGGGCGAATTCATGCACGATGAAGGTTTAAATGTGAACAGAAAGCACACAATTCTATGTGTTTATTTCAGTCAAAGTGGTCCACAAGGAACAAGTACCAAGCGCACACTTGCTAAAGGATTTTTTAGAGTTTTCTTGGTCAAAGGGATTCTAGAAAAAGCACTCAAGCATTACGCTTGGCATTGGCATACATTTATAGAAGGGTGCCCTCATAAATGAGTCTTTACACATGGAAAACCACTCATTTTCTTGGAAATTCGCTCTACCAAGTAATGTTATTATTTGGAGGTGGTTATTTCTAGGAAAGCACCCTCATCATGGAGTTTTACACTTGGCATTCATACACACTTATTGGAAATTCTCCCTTCCTATCTGACCAACCCTTTATCGTTATTTTACACATGAGGAGGACAAATGCCACCTAGATTTTGCTTTTGCATGAAGATAAGGATGGAAGAAGGAGACATGTGGCACTAAAACCATCTAGAACATTGTATCCAAACATTTTTTTTATGGACTTTTGATCAAATTCGCCCCCCTAGTTAGTTATATTTTCTTAGGAAAATAGTACTTTATTGGAAAGGAGAGTTGAGCTAAAACCTATATAAAAGTTTACCCTCTCCATTTTGTACATGGATTGGATTGAGTGGAGAGGAATGGGAAAAAACTTGTCTCGCCTTTGCAAAGCTATTGTGTAATATTGTTTATTCTTTAGTATTTGTTCTAAGGTAATCATAGAAGGATTTGACTTGCAAGTTTTCATTGACGAAGGAGCTATCACAAAGACAAAGACAAACATTGCAAGTGGGGTATGAAGTATTTTTCTATTTCATTTCTTTGTCAAATTCTAGGCTAGATCTATTGTATTGGGGGTGAATATCTTAGGGTTTATTTTCCTTAACCTAGGATTAGTATATGATTTACTTTATAATACTTAGGTTAATTTCTTTAGAAATAGCCTCCCTATAATCCTTGCAAGGTTTCATATTCCTTAGTTTGATGCTCATCCAAGCAATCTTTATGATGTTTGGGACTTAAACAATCAAGACAAGAGGACAAATAATCAAGAGTGGCTTGGACCCCATATCCCAAGCAAGATAGGCACTAGTCTCCCATTCATTCATCACCCAAATCCCATCTTTACATTTACATCCTGTTTTACATTACACTAGTGACTAGGTTCTCTTTACTCCCACTCCTACTACACAAAGTGAGCCTAGTTAACCCATAGGGAAACCCCCCTTGACTAGGAAGCTTTTTCCTGAGTCTAAAGTGCAGGGGAGAGTTGGTGAGGTGACAGTGGCCAACCTCCCAAGTTCCACAAAGCTAGCACCCATCTTTGGGACTTTGAGAAAGGTGTTGGTTTGTGTGATAATAGGCCCATACCATTTTTTGGTACAGTCAATATAACATGCGAGGCTTGGAGTGAATATGTTCAATGATATTTGGGATGGCATTTGTGATGGAGATACCAAACCTACAGGAGATAAAAATCTTTCCATATGGATGAATAAAGACAATAAAGCATATGCCTTGATTGTTGCTTATGTAAGTGAAGAGGTGAGTCGTTATATCATATCTATCAAAGAATCTTGGAGTGCTTTGAAGAAGTTGAAATATCTGTATGATTAACATTCAGAACTAGAGCTAATTCAAATGTTGATGAAGCTCTTCAACCTTGAGATGAAGGATAATGATCCCATGGCTTTAGCATATGAAATTAAAGCCATCATGCACGACGTTGATGCTACTAGTGTGAAGATAGACATTTCTCTCATGGCCTTCATCAAGCCCCTCTACCCCACACATTCTCACTATCTTGAATCATTTCAAACTAGTGGACAACTAAAGTCCCTTGATTTTGACTCTTTGGTGGAGAAAGTTGCAGAATGTGAGAAATATCTTAGGAAGAAGATAGGTCAACCCATTGGAGAGACTGTGTGCCTTGCTCAAAAAGGGAAGAATTAATCAAATGATTCTTCTAGAGGAGAAGGTAGTAAGAGAGGATGTGGAAAGAAGAATTTCAGAGGCAGGGGGGTAGGCTTAATCAAGGGGAGAAATCTAATCCTCACTCTATTCATTGCGGCAAGAATGGACATGAAGCAAAGACATGTAGGATCCCATGGAAAAAGATCAAAGAACAACAAGAACAAAAGGAAGAAAAAGGTAAATCTCCTAGATCCACTCATTTTGTTGTTGTTCATAGCAATATTGACATAAATGAAGATTTGTTCAAAACTTCATTTGATTCTTGGAGAGTTGCTTGGTTGCTTGACACTGGTGCTACTTGCCACATGACATTTCCGAGATATTTCTTTGAAGAATTGAATGACAATGTAAAGGATGCTATATACTTTAGATCCAATCTCAAACCTGCAAGAATTGGCACCATCATGCTCAAATTGCTTGGATTCTCGGATTTTATTTTACATAATGTTCTCTATCTTCCTGAGTTGCAAAGGAACTTGTTGTATCTTGTGCACATTCAACAAAAGGCCATTCCATTCACATGTTTGATTCGAAAAGTTGAAATAAGGAGATCTTATGGCAACATGGTCATCATGACAGGATGGGAGGATGACAAATTCTTGAATATGAAAGGGACATCCGCAAAGAATTCTGCATACCTTTCTCACTATGATGAAGGTACATTGTCTTCCAGCCCCTTGTGGCATGCTATATTTGGGCACATCAACTATGATAGTCTTTGTATGTTGAAGAAAAATGGTGTTTCTAGTTTTCCTACCATTCCAAGGAATTTGAAGTAATGTGAGGCTTGTATCCTTGGTAAACATAGCAAACATCCTTTTCATGATTCCACTTCGAGAGCATGTAGAAAACTAGAGTTGATACACTCTAATTTGTGTCGCCCCATGTATGTTGCATCTGATTTTAGTAACAAATATATCATGACTTTTATTGATGATTACACCAAGATGTGTTGGATTTATTTGCTGACACATAAATCTCAAGCATTTGAAACATTTAAAAATTTTCATTATGGATTGAAAATGAAGTACAATCTAGTATTAGCACTCTTTGTACTGATAATGGAGGGGAATATACTTCTAATGAGTTTGAAAGCTATATTCATGAACATGGAATCAAAAATCAAATCACGGTTTCATACAATCCTCAATAGAATGGTGTAGCAAAAAGAATGAACAAGACACTCTTGAATATGGTACGTTCAATGCTATTTTTCAAAAATGTGAAGCTGATATTTTGGGTTGATGCAGTTTTGTGTGCAGTGTATGTGAGAAATAGAAGTCCATCTCATGCTCTTGGGAACAAGACTCCTTATGAAATGTGGTATATCGTATGACCGCATTCATTTGATGAGGCATCTTAGGGTCTTTGGTTCCACCTGTTATGCCTTAATTCCCAAGGAGCAAAGAAACAAACTAGGGGCAAGGAGTCGAAAGTGCATCTTTTTGGGGTACTCAAATACCACCAAGGCATATTTTCTTTACGATGAGATAGACAAAAAGTTCATTATTTCCAAAGACGTGGTTTTTCTTGAATCCACTAAGAATGACAAGATTGTTGAGCGGCAACTTGATCATTTGGATAGATTCACCCATGTAAAGACATATCATGAATTTGATAATGAGATTCCACATCTTGAAGGGGGGATCCCTATCTTGGATCAATCTCTGGAATATCCTTTTGAAGTGCCATCTCCCCCTCATGAAGAAGATCCAGCCACTTCATCAGAACAGGAGGTTCAATTGGATGATGTGATTGAGAGGATTGAAAGGTTTAAATGCAATACCATCTCGATCAGTTGAGTAACTTGGACCATCACAAAAATGTCCAAAGTGGCTCGTAAAGACACTTGTAAGTGTTTGTCCGGATGGGATTGAAAAGACAGGAACCAGAAGTTCAATAAGACAAGATGACGGAGGTGATGTAGATAATTCAGATTCAAGTGATGTCAATAATATGGATGTTTCATATGATTATGAATTGAATTTATCTACTAACTTTGAACCAACTTCCATTGAAGAAGTTGTTTCTCATGATGAGTGGAAAGAAGCTATGCAGAAGGATTATGATGTTGTTGTCAAGAATGGGACATGGAAGTTGGTGGATCCT
The DNA here is from genome assembly GCA_009831015.1 of Picea engelmannii. Classification (NCBI taxonomy): domain Eukaryota; kingdom Viridiplantae; phylum Streptophyta; class Pinopsida; order Pinales; family Pinaceae; genus Picea; species Picea engelmannii. The sequence continues at coordinate 210,485 of ML782799.1, forward strand.
CCATTTGGAACCAAACCAATTGGCTGCAGGTGGGTCAACGAAAACAAGTACAAATCAGATGGCTCACTTGAAAAACATAAAGCAAGGCTTGTGGTGAAAGGATTTTCACAGAAAGAAGGCATAGACTATGAGGAGACTTTTTTCCCCAAAGAAAAAAGGACTACCATTCATGCATTGTTGGCTTTGGAAGCACAAAATAGGTGGAAGATTCATCACATGGATGTGAAGACAACCTTCCTGAATAGACACTTGAAAGAGAATGTCTACATGTCTCAACCAAAAGGATTTGTTGTAAAGGGTCAAGAACATAAGGTTAAAAAGCTTATCAAGTCTTTGCATGGCCTAAAGAAAGCACCTCATGCATGATATGAAAATCTAACTGAGCATCTTTTGAAGATCAATTTCAAGCATTTTAATCTTGATGATGAAACTTTGTTTGTCGAGAAAATTGGAAAAACTGCTGTATATCTTGTGGTGTATGTAGATGATCTTTTGATAACAGGGAACAATGAAACATATATTTCATCCACAAAGAAAGAATTGAAGGGTTTTGAGATGACAGGCATGGGACATCTTCACTATTACTTGGGTATTGAAGTAACTCAGAAGACAAAGTATGTATTCATCTTCCAAAAGAAGTACAATGGAGAGTTGTTGAACAAATTTGGCATGGCTGATTGTAATCCTCTCTCTACTCCAATGGAGCAAAATTTGAAGCTAACATCAAAAGAAGGGAATGAATTTGAAGATGCAATTAAATATAGACAGCTTGTGGAGAGTCGTATCTACCTTACTACTACCTAATACCCACCACTTGTTGGGTACCCCTTGAGACTCTAAAGCATGAAAGACCAGATGCTGTGGGAAGATCAAGGAAATTGAAAATGGAGTCCAAGGGTAGTCTTGAAATTTCGTCTGCATCATCTGTAACAGAGGTATCATTATCGTGTAAAAGGGCATAGTACAGCAGTCTGATTTGGGATTCTTCCATGCAGAAATGGTGACTACAGGAAAACAATCAGAAGAACACTTGGCCACTGAGAGATCAGGATGTATATGAATGTCTGTGTGTAAGGGAAGAAGCAGGTGTATGCTAAGACAGAGCGCAGCAAACCAGCAACCCTTTTTGATCCATGCATTCTCCAAAGAAAAAAGGGAAATGACAAGTTAAAGGACAGTCCAGAATTTTCCCTGTAGGATAGGAAGGGTGTAAGGGCAGATTGGATATCACACAGGAACAAGCTCAGGGTGAGAATTTTTCACCTACAGGATGACATTGGACAGAACCATTTTGAGCAGTATTGTTGATGAAAGATGATGATCATCTATTAGATCAATGCGCTGAGTAGAACCTGAAATGTTTCCATGCCATTTAAAAAAAAAAAAAAAGACAACCTGTGGGATATATGTTGCAGCCAGTGTTATGTTGAAACAAGAAGTTCATGGGTGTATTCCCTCACCTAAGAATTTCCTCTAAGAGCTGGAAGGTTGCCAGATTTTAAAAGAAGGTTTGTGGCTGTTGTTTGAAGTACATGTTTCTTGGGCAAGGATTTGTCTGCTGTCTACCAAGTGTTGCTGAGTTTTGTGAAGCATGCTCCCCAAGTTTTTAGTGAAGGAGAGATGAAGATTCCAGCAAGTATTGTCCTCGGATAATTTCAGGAAAAGGGTCCAACAAGTCATTTTTTTCATGTGGGATGTGCTGTTGTTCTTTACAGGACAGTTTCCGGAAGCTTGGAGTGCTGCTCCTCTTCAGAAAGTCATACTACCTTGACTATGGTGTTTCTCGGACATGGTTGTTACGGGTTACACCAGGCATCATATCCCTGCCTGCTGCCTTTCTATGTCTCCTGGTACAATTTAGGCAGAACAATTCTTTATTGATTTCTTCCAAAGCCTTTGGGAAGGGGATTCTATATGTCTTAATTCACCAGCTGATCGAGTTGCTCCTTTTAGAGCCATGAAAGAATGCTTTATGTGGATTGGAAATAATGAGTCAGGACATGTCGAAGATGGCGAGAACAATGAAAATGAAGAGGGCCTTATACCAAGTGGGGCATTGAAACCTGTGGAAGTTATTGCCATAAGTGCAGACACTGATGTTACAGAACGAAATAGAATGCCTTCTTCCAAAAGCTTTCCTGGAGATGCTGATCATGATGTTTCAACTCCAAATGTGCTTGGATAGCCTTCCGTATTTTCTGATAGGGCATCATTGTTTCACTATGTGCCTCAAACTAAATCATCACAAGGGTGATATGACTGTTTTGGAGGCTGGTTCTGTTAGATTGGGGCTTGCTTGCCATTGGGGCACCACTTTGATGAGTTGGGGTTTTGATGATGAGACATGACCTTTGACGAGGAGAGGGAATCTTCCACCATACTTGGCACCTTGATGACGAGACGTGGCCTTTGGAAGCCTCTTACACTTCCTTGGAGCATGACATCACCCACACGTGTGGCTTTGGAGGGCTTATTTTGATGTTTTAGCATGATTTATTATTGTTAGAGGCTACTTGAGGGGTCAGCCTTGTTACCCCCCCATGCCTAGGGGTAACTAGGGGAGATCATGTCTCGTGGCCCGCAATGGAGACAATGATCCCGACCATGATGATGATCAGCATGTCCAGACTCCACAGATGGCAGCTCAACATCCCCCCTCATTTACCTTTACAACTACAAGTCAACCAAGGCTCATCACATCCAAGCAACCCAGTGTATGGGAGATGGTAAGCCAGCGTCACCATGAGGTATGTTAGTCCTTTCATGCAAAGTGTTGTGCTTAATTTGTTGGGCATGTAGATGAGGATCTTTGGTTGAAGTTGGATAATGGATCACTGGCTTGGGAAATTGTGTCAGTTGCCTTGTTTCACCTTGGTGGTCAACTTCTATGCCCTAGTCCCATGTTGTCACCGCCCAGGGAAAAGGGGTACTACTAGGGGGGCCTCACAAGGGTAACATTCTACTGCCCACCATACTTAACACTTTCCATCCTAGAGCCTCTCATAGTGTACCAAACTTCAGTAATGGGTCATGGTCCATTCTCTCATGAGAAGAAGGGGCTAAAGTCCCAGAGGTTGATGCAGCTGCTATATATGTATATGCTATAAATGATAAAGGCCACCATAAAAGCCTCAAGCTAGCCTGAGCTCTACCCCCTCTAATGGTAATCACCCATGTCCTGATGCGAACAAATGCACAATTATAAAGGACTATATCCCAGTAAAAAAATGAAGGAATGAAGCTTGGAACCTTTTAAAGGGGACTTGCAAATGATAATTGGGTATCAAAAGGAAAATTAAAAGGTTTGGAATGAAAAAAGTACCGAGGAAAGGGTATCTCAAGCAGCAAGTGCTCCTTCTACAAAGCCGCTCATAGAAATGGATTTAATGACACCATAATCCATGAAGTAAGCCCTAATCCATATCACTATCACACTTACTCTTGAAGGGTTTCTTTACTTCCTACTTCCCTCGAGACCTATCCCTCTACCTAGGTCTTTTATTTCCTATCTAGGTTGGCACACCTAATAGGGGTTGGATGAAGGCCCTCCCATACTTAAACTTGCCAACTCACATGAGGTCCTGGGCTGGTGTGATGCTTGAAGGGGATACTAAGGTGAATTGTTTACATGGCTTATATCTTAAGTAATAGCTTACTTTGCATGTTTTAAGGAATAATATTTCTTGTGAACATTGGCTAACTTTACCTTATACACTAATTTGTCTTGGATGGCCTTGACATGGTTCTTTGAGGGACATCTTGGGCTTGTACCCAGGACATTATTGCTTTATTGCAGGACTTTGGCACGTGTGATGCAGATCAGTGAGTCATCTAGTGACTCACCACCTTCAAACATCAACTCTCACATCCTTGGAACCTTAGACGATGGACAGATGGGCTTGGTTTGAGCAGATTTGGTCATGATGGCACATAGATGAGCTGAGAGCCCACAAGCTAGGAAGAGTACCCCAGAGCTTAGTATCCACTGGATTAGGGGCGTTGTAGTAGCAACAACTAGATATCACTCAGAGACGAGATGCAGCTTCCTTTTCCCTGGATGTTGGACGATGACCCTCATTTGATGATCACTTCATCTTTTAGGGTTTGATGTTGTTGGGGTTTGATGGACAGTTGGGGTACAATTGATGATTTGGAAGAGCCATGGTGAGGAGACACTTCATTGACATTTACTCCATCATGGGACGCTGCCACATGGCCTTTGGAGGCCTCCTCCTTGCCCAGGAGGGCTTGATGTCACACACGTGGCCTATTATGATGTATTTTTGCATTTTGTAAAGGACAAATGAGGGGTTGGCCCCACTTCAAATGAATGAATGTTATGTTATGTGGACAAATTAGCTAGGCTAGCCTCATACAAGAAGGCTAGTGCTAGCCTTTCATTTCTCATCATCATTCCTCACCTTTGTGGGGTGACACTTCTAGTATTTTCGCTATTTCAGCCATTGTTGGTCTCTTCTCTTATGCGCTATGCTTGAAGGAGGTTCTCTTGTGGATGCTTTCCTCATTTTGGATGGATATTTCTGCAATTAGGGTTTTATGCTCTTGGTTTCTTGGATAAAGTAATTATTTTCTGCAATTCTATCATATTTTGTTGATATAAATGTTGAAATTGCTATTTTGTTGCAATAAGTCTTGTTTTGTTGAAACCCTAAGAGGGGAACATAAGTGCTCCTTCCCCTCATAAAGTTTTATTTGTCCAAGTTAGTGAAACATCCTTGCTAGGGTTAGAAGCCTAAAGCCCAAAAGTGCTTGCACTTTAGGATTTTAGCCCTAGACAATTGATCCTTGACATAAGTGAAGCTACAAGAAGGGAAAATCGATATCTAGGGCACAAACGTGCTTGCACCCTAGATATCATTTTCCTCAAAGTCTAAAGCATAAGGCCCAAACGTGCTTCCACCTTAGGGTTTAAACTCTATCTCTTGGTTTCAATTAGATCAATCTTCAAGTTTGATGCATTCGAGACTCCATAGGCCCTAGAATGACAATGACACTGATCTAGAAGTAATATTGAAATGAAAGTAGTTGTTAAAATCACTTTTCTTATTCTCTCAAGTGTCCTACTAACTCTACTAACCCTAACTCTAGCAAACTCACAATATTTATTGCTGTTGTTACAAAAGTTTGCTACAGCCACTGAAAACTGTCTTAATTTGCTGCATACACCTAATTATAAGTGGCTTAAATTGTTCACAAATCACCTCTAGCAATTGGATAATATTATATCATTTAAATGCTTACTTTTCATGGTCAATTGTGGTGTTTCTGAGCATTATTTCTTGTTTCTGTTGCAAATCATTTATTTCTGTTATAAAGTTGTTTACTGCTGTAATTTGCAACAGCCCATGCAAATTTTACTTTTCAAGTGTCTAAGAGGTCATTGTTGCATGCTTTAGCTTGGTAATTGTCAAATATATGCTGCAAAGTGTTCTCATTCCGGGCAGGTACAATAATCACCTTACAACTACTCTTTCTTCCATAGACCTAGACCTAACTAATAGGTGACCAAGATAGGGAGCGGTAGGCTTGGCTATTTCTTTCTATTTGATCCCTTGAGGTCACCAGGGAATCCTCCCTTGTGGTGGACCTCATCCATCACTAAAACGAGGGAAGATCGTACTTAGGTGACAGTGGTAGTTTCTTCCATAGTTACACAAGATTTGGGGGTCTTGTGGAGGGCTTTGCACAAGTACAAATCCTGTGATAACATGCCCCATTTGTATCATGGATTCATTGTTTTTTTAGGCATTATTGTGGACATATGCGCTTGGTTACCTCATATATATAGAGGGAGCACTCCATTGTATCAAACATAACTCATCACTTGTCACATATCACTTCTATTGCTCTCTTATCTTATCTTTTTCCATGGAGAACTAGTGCACACCTTTGGAAGGAGAACTTTGTGGATGCTTCGTCTTATTTTTGGTGGATGATCTTGAGCTAGGGTTTCCTCATGCATTTCGATTTGGTTGAAGTAAGTTTCTTTTGTCAAGTTTAAATGTTTGTTCATGGTATATTGTGGTGAATGCTATTTGTAAATTTGTTGCATGTTACCTTGTTCTTGCTTGAAACACTAGGAGGGATTCTAAGTCTTTATCCCCCTCCCCATTTCATTCATCTTGTTTGTTGAAGCATCTAAGACCTAGTTCTAGAGATTAAAAGGCTTTACCCCCCTAGGGCTTTGTCTTGGCTAGCTCAAGATCTAGGGCTTATAAGGTCATAAACCTTAGACTTTGACCTAGTTCACTTGAAACTTCAAGTTAGATGTCCTAGAAGAAGGAGACGACACCTAGGGCTTATAAGGCCATAAACTCTAGGGATTGTATTTTGAGTTTGATACTAGGCCTATAAGGCTTTAGTCCTAGGGTTTCAAATTCTCATCTCTTCTTGGTTATCTAATTCATGGCATTACTTGACTCCATTACCCAAAGGGAAACGACACTAGTCTAGTATTTGCAAGTGATACAACTCTCCTAAAACCCTCTTTCTCTCAAAATGCTTTAGTAGGTTAGGTTTTGTTGAATTTTCAATTTTCAAATCTGATAATTATTTCCTTATGATTTCAAACAGAATTTTATGCCACTGTTATCATAGAATAATTCCACATGAAAATCTCAACCAAATAACTGTAGCGGAAACAACAAAATCATAGAAAGATATTCATGCATAGTAGACACAAGATTTTACCCTGGGAAACCCAACCTTGGGAGAAAACCCGACAAATTTTCTTAAGAAGAAATCAATCCAAGTTCATTACCATTTACATGAATAAACCCAACACAAGATAATTGCGCACTTGTATGAGGAAGAACCCTCAAGGATAGCGTACCTCAAAAGAACTGTTAAAACTTAAGATACTCCAGAAAAATAGCACACCTCGAAGATAGCGCAACTGGCAACTGCGCACTGCAACAAACAACTGGGGACTGCGCACTGCAACAGACAACTGGGGACTACGCACTGCAACTGTCAACTAGGGACTACGCGCTACAACTGTCAACTGGGAACTGCGCACTGTAACCTCGTCCAAGCGCTTCTTTACCTCTCACACTTCCTCTGTCAACTAGGATCCGTTGAGGTCATCAGGGAATCCTCCCTTGTGTTGGACCCGTCCTTCACTAAAACGAGGGAAGTACTTGCCCAAGTGACAGTGGTATCTACTTCCAATTGTTACACAAGATTGGTATCTTGTGAAGGGCTTTGCACAAGTTCAAATCCTATGATAACAGTGACATAAAAAATAAATTAAAGACAGACAAGGGAAAGACATGTATGTTCCTTGACAGTGAGAATCGGGGAAAACAACCCAATAGAAGAAGGACCCAAGCATACCATTGTACAATCCAATGGTAGACCAACCTTAGAAGACTAGCAACATGAGCAAATGAACCAATGCAAGGTAGAAACTTGGTTTAAGGTGACATTGTTGTTTTTGCAAACCAAGACAATCGAGATCGTGTGTGCAAACATGATCAATTGTAGAACGACAACCATTAAAGACCAGCATTGAGAAAATAGATCAACAACCATCAGAACAATAAAATAACAAGACAACATACTAGAACCCAATAGACAACTTTTTAAAATAATTTACAAATCGCAGACGAGTAATGTTAATGGAAGATGTTTCAGACAATTTTGCTAGAGTGAAATAATTGCAACAAACTCGTCTATGAATAGCATACATTTTTTTTGCATCATAGGCTTTTCCCCTGTTAAAGAGCACCAAATATGACCCCATTAGACAGGTCCTTGTTATTCTTCTCAAACAAGGAAGAATAACTGTCCTGTCTTCTAAACATGGACCATTCCCCACCCTGGGCCATTCTTCCTACACTAATCAAAGTGCACCCTGGAGAGAATGTATAACCCTAAGGAATGTTGAGTCTGGACCATTCCCCACCCTGGGCCATTCCTCCTACACTAATCAAAGTGCACCCTGGAGAGAATGTATAAACCCTAAGGAATGACTATCCGGACCATTTCCTCTGTTAACCACAAGAGGAAAAGACTGTCCTGCATCAACCTCCAAAACGGACCATTCTTCATGTTAACCACAATGAGAAATCGTTGTCCGGCGAGGCGAGCCAGTCTTCTTAAGTAACCCTCAAGAAGAGAGACTGCCCTAGACCACTCCCCATGTTAACCACAATGGGAAGTCGATGTCTATGATACATCAGCAATCAGACTACTTCCCATGTTAACCACAATGGAAAGTGACTATCCGTCAGAAGTCTCAATCCACTTTCCAAACAGGAAAGCATCTGTCCAAGATGGACTATTTTTCAAATTTAAAGATGAATGTCTTCAATAATGTTTTCAGTGCTCCCTCATAACTTGGAGATTCATTTCTTCCTTTTTCAATAAGAAGGAGGTTGTTTCCACGAGCTCTAGCTTGAGTACGCAAACTCTTTCATCTTGGATAGAAGCTTTACCAAAATGTTTGCTTATCTGCTCATTTGTGGAGATATGTATTAGAGAATCATTTTCTCCTTTCTGGACTTCATCATGGATAATGTAATGCTTGATTTCAAATGTACTTTAGTCTGGAACATTGTGAAGGCTTCATGTAGATCTGAACAATAGAGTATATCATAGTTGGAAAACTGGAACATATCCA
>ML782799.1:224840-255057 GCA_009831015.1 Picea engelmannii
CTATCATCTTCTGATCACGGGTATTTTTATGTTATTTGATTGTATTCCAGTACTGATCCATGAGATTTGGCTGACGTTTATATTCTATATTTCCAGTAGGCTATTGTATTTCCATGCTCGAACCGTATTATACATGATATTGGACAGTTGATGTTCTTTACTTCTGCATGCATCCTTTATACGTTGTTTAAACCATAAATATGCAACATGCACATGCAATAACCATCAAGATCTCAAACATACAACTTAAACACATCCAGAAACCCCCAGTGTATCAGATCTGCAAGACAAAATAATAGATCAGTAGCAAATATCTCGATCAGCGGGATCAGGGATATTTCAGCTTGCTGTCCTAATTAGCTGCAATATATAATGATATAAATCATCAATGAAATAAATGGAATAGCTTCTAAACAAGTCACTAAAAGTATAAGTAAATATGCAAGAGACTAACTAGCAATTACTAGTGAAACTCAAGTATGATAGCACAAGACTTTAGCAACATTTAAAGGTTGTTTGATATAAGTATTGAAGAGATATTTTTGCATCCTTATGGCTGTAGCAAAAAATTCTTTCTACAGAAAATTCCAACCACCAAAACTACCAAGTAAACCACTCAAAAGAAGCACAATAACTAGTAGATTAACTTGGCAGCTTTCTAGCAAAATTTGACGGTTAGAACATGAGCAAAATTAAAATGTAGGAAGTGATTTGCTGCAAGCCTAATGGATGTAGCTTAAAGTTGTTACAGAAGCAATAAATACTTGGAGAAACAAGACGCCCTAGTGGCCATGACAAGTCTTAAGCAAGTAGAAAAGATTCCAACTTAAACAATTTCGATATCTCATGATTCTACGTATCCCAATGCAATGATTTTATTTCTCCAATGCAAGAGATTAGTGCCTTTAACTATTAGGTTATGGAGTCCTTTAAAATGAAATAGTTAGTGTGCTACTTCCTTGGGGGTGTAAGCCCTTTTACTCCCCAAGGCAAGCAAGACTAGCTAAGAAAAAACCCTAGGAGGGTGTAAACCCTTTTACTCCTAGTATTCCTTTGTGCAACAAATGATTTCAAGACAATTATGATGGTCTTAGTAAGAATGCATGCCATTATACTCCCCAAAATCTTATCAAATTAACCTTGTGACCAAGAAAAGACGCAATAACATGAAATATTCCTTACCTAGTCCAAGCATTCACAAGATAAACTCCTTTTAACCAAGAAAATCCACCATAAAAGCAAGAAATAGTCTCCAAAAACGATAGCGCCTTACTTCTTCATCCAATAGCCAAAGCAAACCAGAGCAAGAGATAGTAGCAAGAGATATAGACAAAATTGCCCAAGTAGGGCGCAAATTTCAGCCAGGAATCCTCTCCAAGATGGGAGAGTTATGATAAAAATGAAATGAAATGAAATGATTCTTATCTATACAAATCCTCCTAAAAGTGTTTGTCCACTTAATTTTAGGGTAAACCACAAAGTAAGGGGTCAACAACCCTTACTTTGCCCCTTTACATTACAAAATTCAAATTTAACTTTAAAAATGCACATAAGAAATCCTAAAGTGGCGTCATCCCTTCGAAGGGTGACATTTTGGCACCCTTTTGCAAGTCGTTGGAGTAGAAGATGGAAATCATTGGGCCTTTTAGGGCCTCCCTCTCATGCGCTAGGGTTTCCTCCTTCAAGCCATCCCTTCTTCCATCAAAACATGCCAAGTGTCAAGTCAATCAACAACACCACCCCAAACCCTAGCCCCATAAGACGTCAAGCCTTCCAAATGTGATGTTTTGGGCTTCAAAGGGAAAATGTTGGGCTAGTAGGGGCACAAATGAGTCCTCCAAGGTATCTATGTGGACTCCAAAGGCTGTCATCATCATCCGGTGTACGTGCCATAGTATCCAACCTATGGGCTTCAAGCCCCCAAGGAAGCCCAAGCTAGGCTTGTTCTTCCAAAACTGTCCACCAACTAGGTCCTGCAAAGACAATGAATACGCCAACCAAGGATTTCAAGTCAAATGCATCATGATAAGTAAATCAAGTCAATAAAAGAGCCATCTAAGCATGTACATCAAAAACCACCTCATCAAAATAAACAAGTGCTCAAAGACCCTATGCAATTTGCCAAGTTTGGGTATGGGAGGGTTGACAAAGCGACCTATTGGGTGAATCGTACCTCAAGTTTAGGAGTGTTTCCCAAGTGAACCCCTCTGTAAGACATGTGGACAAGTGACATGGATGGGGGCAAGACTCTTGGGCATGGGGTTCATGACATACAAGGGATCGTAATATCTCATTTATGGGTGCCTTTGTAGAGGGTGTGTTGCACCTTCGTTTTCAATGCATCCTTTTTCCAAACCCATTTATTGTCTTTTGTTCTTTCAAGATGTTTCCAAGTTGAAGCCAAGGTGGGGCTTCTAACTAAGCATGAAAAACAGTGCCCACCTTGACTCTACCTTGGTCACATCATGCTTCCCCAAGTTGAAGACAATGTGTGGGGCTTCTACCTAAGCATGAAAAACATTGCCCACACATGCTCCACTTTGGTTGGCATTTTGTATTAGTTATTTTTATGGGTCCCATCAGTTTCTTATGAGAGACATTCATTGTCCTCGGGATCCTTGGGCAAGCATCTAGAAGGTTCATGATTAGATTTTATCTTTTGCCCGCTACAAGCCTCTAGGCCTTCAGCCCCTTCTTCCCATGAAATGAGGGACAATCCTTTCTTGGGTCAGTACACCCGAAAATCCCAAAAGATAAGGAGATGAGGGGATGAATTGTGGGAAGTGGCAAGTATGGTCAGGAACAGTACAATGACCTGTCAAGAGGACCTCCCAGTAGCAAACCTATCCCTAAGGGTGACCCCTTACTAGGGCGCAATGTCAACCACCAAGGCGAAACAAGGCAAAGAGTGTAATTTCCAAGCAGACGTTACATAATCAAAAGAAGTTTAAAATGAAACAAACTCAAATGCCTCAAATATTGAAATGACACTCACCATAATACCTGGCATGCACCTCATGGAGAAAGACCCAATGTCTTCCGGAAGCAAGTTGATGTGGTGGATACCCTCATGACGAACCTGAGATCTGTGGTGGTGAAGCGGGCCTCTATCTGTACAAGTGGACACTACTGGTCAAACTATCTCTCGGTACTCCATGTCTGCAACCTAAGGGCCTCGAGACATCATCTCCTTAGTTATCCCTAGGAATTGAGGATAACAATGCTAATACATCAAAACATCCCCCTAAAAGTGACACGTGTGAGTGTAAGATGCCAAAGTGTAGGTGACATCATCTCCTCTAAGATTGCAAGAGCCTCCAAAGGCCACGTCTCATCCAAAAGGTGCAAAGCATGATGTAGGGTCACATCCCCTCATCCCAAAGTTCATGTCTCATCATCATCAAATGCCAACTCATCACTATCAATGCAAGGTCGGCCCAAACAAGCATCAAATCACATCAAGCATGATGTCATCATCAAGATATCCAACATCCTAGGTCAAAGTGTCAACGCCCTACATGAGTAAGGCTCCACCATCCCTCCAAAGGGGTATGCAATTGTCATCAAGTGTGACGTCATCCAATCAAACCCTAGTATGCTTAGGGGGTGCATTGTCCAACCTGTGGGGCTTTTTTTCCCTCTCGATGGTACATCATGTTGTATACACAACATCCAAGCTCATTTGTCCAATGTCCAAGGACCAGGGGGTGTGGGGAGGTGCCATAGGGCATGTCAAATCATCAAAGGGCACAACACTCTGCATCAAGTGTGCAACGTCCTCTGTATAGTGTATAAATTCCTTAACATTATCATGAAAACATCCTCCAAAGGACCATGTCAAGGGTGCATCATGACTAAACAAGGTCCACAAAATCAAGTAAGAACAACAACTACAAGATACCAAAGCCATTAAAATGATATAAAGCAAACCATCACTTAATAAAAGAGCCATGTAAACAATTCACATTAGGTATCTTCTTCAAACTTCACACTAGCTCAAGACTTTATGCAATTTGTCAAGTTTAGGTATGGGAGGACCATCATAAGACCCTATTAGGTGCACCAGTACCCAGATAGAGAAGTATTTCCCAAGAAACCCGTCAAAGCGCAACGATAGTGAATGACATGACATGGGGTTTACTTCATGGTCATAGTGTCATTGGCATGCAAGGACATGTGTGGTTTCATCTCCATGAGCACCTTTGTAGAGGGAGCGCTTGGTGCTTGAGATACCCTTTCCTCGACATTGTGTGTATTCCAAACCCCTTCTTACCTTTTGATATTATTTTATTGCTTTGCAAGTCCCCTTTTCAGGTTTCGTGCTTTTGCTATATTTCTTACTGGGATTAAGTCCTTTTAATTGATATGCATTTAGTGCATTAGGACTTGGGGCGATCACCTCATAGCGAGGGGGTAGAGCTCAAGCTGACCTTTGGCTTTTGATTTGGTCATTTATTATCCCATTATTTCTTCCTTCTTTTATATCATGCTTTCTTTTTGCATTTTTTACCAGTGGCATCCACCTCAACATTCTATCCCTTCTTCTCATAGGAGGATGAAGGCACGATCCTTTTTGGTGTACATGTAACAACCATTTCCAAAGGATAGGACAACGGAAGGAATCAAGATGAAAGGCATTAAGTATGGAAAATGAGTGGTGCATTACCCCTATCAAGACCTCCCAGTGATACCCATGTTCCCCAAGAGTGACAACACTTGACTAGGACACAAATGATGACCACCAAGGTGAAACAAGGCAAAGAGCATAACTTCCAAGCAATCATGATCCATTATCTAACTTCAACACATGATCCTCACTTAAATGCCTAATGCATTAAATGTGACACTTTGAAACAATGACTAGTGTACCTCATGTGCGTTAACCCACCATCATCGAATGAACCATGATGATCAAGTGAAATGAGTTGAGTTGGATGAGGAGGAAGGCATTTGAGAGGCTGTTGTCTGTGGAAAATGTTGATGATCATCTGTGGAATCATTATCTTCATTGTGGACCATGAGACATGATCTCCTCTAGTTACCCCTAGGTGAGAGGGGGTAACAAGTTGGAAAAAAAACCAATAAGTCAATAAGCTCTAGTGGTTGTGGACAATCAAACAAATATGTTGTGTCATGAAAGGTATGTTCATCTATGGTTTTCATACATTCATCTTTCTTATAAACATCAGATGGCTTCTATACTTTTGCAGGGGAAGTTGGACAGTGTTAAGACTTTTGTCAGGAAAAGCTTGGAAGGAAACAAAGGTGTTAGAGTTGATACACAATGCTTTATGTGGACCAATGCCAACTCGAGCCATGGGTGGTGCCAACTATTTCATGACCTTCATTGAAGACTCTTCAAGGAATATTTGCTAAAATTTTTTGAAGAATAAATTTGATGCTCTTGTTTTCTTTAAAGTTTTTAAAAAAGAGGTACAAGTTTAGAGTGGTAAACAATCAGAAATTCTTAGAACAGATGATGGTGTTGAGTATATAATTGGTGATTTCCATAAATAACGTAAGGCACATGGCATTAAAAAGAAGCAAAATATGGCCTACTCCACATCATAAGGGGGTAGTGGAGATAAGATAAGATAATTTTATTAATGTCCAACAAATGTCCAATAAAGTAGGTCAATGGGATTGTTGGTCACAATTATGTCAATACAAAGTGGGAGCACCAAGATGGCTCCTATAAAAAGAAAGATATAAAAAGTAAAGTATGTATCTAAGCTAAAGCCTAAAAAACCAAACTCTGAAAGAGGAAAGCCACTCTGTGAGGAAAAATGTACAATGGGAAAAGATTCAGGATCTCGAATAAAAATAATGATGCAATCATATCAAGGTCTACTAGATCTGACTCTCCTAACATCCGAAGCAAACTGGAAAAATATCAAGATAGAAGGTTGTGTAGGGGGGGAACTATAGGAGAATCTAGACTACACACTTTACTACGACCTGGAGGAGGTCGCCCTCCGCTAGGGCCTAGATGATCTCATCTAACTGCTAGGATGTGATATGGATTGGCAATGTCGCTGAGCTAGCTAGGAAGTGGGGATGGTTCCTCGAGTCCGCACTGATATGGAGTCAGAAACAAGGCTACTATCAGTTTGTCTCTTGGTGGCCCTGGCAGATGGAAGCACCATAAAAAGGAAGCAATCCTTTGTGTGGAAGTTGGTCTAGGAGGAGGCCGAAGAGTATGGGAACGAAGGCTAAAGACCTCTTGCATGTATAAGGCCAGGCATCTCTGGTTGGGATACCTGAAGAAAATGGAGGATTTGTAGCTCCCTGAATAGACAATTGAAACACCCTCGTATCTCTTAGTAGATGGGGCAATGGAAGACGAAGTGCTCCTTTGTCTCAACCTCCAGAAGATGGCACAGTTAGGTGATCCACCTCCACTCGAAGTCTATGTGAACCCACTCTAAAGTTTGAACTAGTCCCACCTCCACTCAAAGTCTATGTGAACCCACTCTGAAGTTTGAACTAGTCCAGGAGAATACGAAGAGCATGCACCCAATGACAAAGTGTGTACGAAGGTCAGATAATGATTCCATCCCTTGGCTCCATGAAGCGCTCAACGTAGAAAGCCATCTTCAGACGTAGCCTAATCTGTGGGTCTGTCCAAGTGCCCTATACAAACTGCTTATAAATGTAGTCTTGGATGATCCTGTTCAACTCCTACCTAGGAAGTACGAGGTGACCAAGTGCATCCATGGAATATTTGAATGAAGGAAGTCGGTCCATCAAAATACCCACAGACTCCAAAAGATCGGAGAACCCCAAAAACCAACATCGAGCATAGCCCTGAGGGTGAGCTAAAGTAATGGACTCAAATGAATAGTAGGCCAAGTACAAATACCAATCCTATCCATTCGTCGAGTTAGCAAAGCTTTGAATGCAATGCCAAAGGGAGACAAGGCTAAACACGGTCTCAAGCCGAAGGGGCCAGGCACCAAACTCTGAAAGAATAATGGGCTGAAGGGTTGTCTGTAAAGATGCATCGAAGTAGAAGGGTCTACACTCTCTCAACTAAGGCCCAATCAAACTCTAGCAAACAAGGCCCCCAAACCTCTAAACCATAAAGAACTATGGGCCAAATAAGGGTGTCCATGAGAGTCATCTTAGACAGTATGTCCTAAAAATGGTGCCAGAAACACATCTCCCTAGAAGGGATAATGATCTGTAACCCATGTTGACCCATGGTTGAAGGGCATGCCTCAAACTAAAATGAGGCACTCAGAATTGCACCCCCAAGTAAGTATAGGTGTTGGTGATTTCAATCTCCTCACCTCTAAAAAATAAATGATAATACAAGAGTATCTTCTTCAACCCATTGAAGATCATAACCTTGGTTTTACCCAAGTTGACCATCAATTATCAAAGGTCACAGAAAGGGATAAAGCATCTAGCTATCTCTGTAGACCCTCTGGGGATGAGGCCAAGAGGACCACATAGTCAGCAAAAAGCAAGATAGATATCAAAACTTGGTGGAGAAGGCACCCACTATTTTCCTAGATATGCTCATGTAGGAAGGACTCTAGCTCATCAATGTAGATCCCAAACAAACCAAATTCTGAAAGAGAAAAGCCACTTTGGGAGGAAAAATGTACAATGGGAAGTAGAATACAAATATCGATGCAAGGATATCAAGGTCTGCTAGATCTGAATCTCCTAACATCCAAGGCCAAATGGAGAAAGCTCAATATAGAAGGTTGTCTAGGGGTAGAATTGGAGGAAGATCTGGACAACGCACTATGTTGTGGATGGGAGGAGGTCGCCCACCACTAGGGCCTAGATGATCTGATCTGATTGGTAGTATGAGATCTAGATTGGCAATGCCAATGAGCTAGCTAGGAAGTAGGGATGGTTCCTCGAGTCTATAGTGATCTAAAGTCAAAATCAAGGCTACTATTAGTCTGTCATTTGTTTCCCCTAGTAGATGGGAGCACAGTAGAAAAGGAAGCGATCCTCTGTATGGGAGTTGGTTTAGGAGGCCAAAGAGTATGGGAACGAAGGCTAAGGGCCTCCTACATGTATAAAGGCAAGCATCTCTGGTTGGGATACCTGAAGAAACTAGAGGAGGATATGTGGCTACCTGAATAAACAATTGAACCACCCTTAGATCTTGTAGTAGATGGGGCAATGGAAGATGAAGTGCTCCTTTGTCTCAACCTCCCAAAGATGGCACAGTTGGAAGATCCTATTTGATAGATCAATCTGGTGATCTACCTCCATGTAATGTCCCCATTTTTGGACATTATTACATTACAGAGTGTTACGCCTACCAGAGTAGCCAGATAGGAGTGACAGCGATTTCAAGAGATATTGAGGGGTTTTACGGGGCCCGACTTGCGTCGTTCATCATCAGGATCCATTCCGCATAGCTTGGCTTTGGTTCCGTTGCATTCCGACAATTTCCGTAATTTTGAGTTATTATGGGTCATATTTCAATTAAATTCACTAAGAAGGTCATAATGGGCATATTACTTGGAGAAACCTCTTAGCGTAATAGCTCATCAAAATCAAGAGGAAGAGCACTACAGGATAAGATGATGAGAAGTGACTTTCAGTGGCCGAAAAAGCCATAAGAATGGATAAATCACTTTTTAGAGGTAAAATGGTTAATTAATTAATTAATTAAGTAATTTAATCAAGGAATAATAAAATAAAGTAAAAGTCACTTGGAGAGAAAAGGTATGTTGTCGTCCTTATACACACTTGCAAAAGTGGAAAAAGTCTCAATCCACTTAGTGTGTCCCAGAAGGCACAATGCCTAAGTTCAAGCCCATTGTCACCTCGACTTGAACTTCTTCCGTCTAGGCTTACTCCTAGGGAAGCCAAGGGGGGTAGACCCTAGTTACTATGTAAGTTATTAGGTGAAATCTAGGAGTTAATTTTAGTTTGTTAAAGGTAGGGGGAAACTAGCCTATATGAGAGGCAGCAACGCAAATGCAAACCTTTAATGAGAAGTAACCCTTTCCCTAAGTCAACTATGACTAGTGCCTAAGGTTGGGCAATGGGGTTAATTAAAGTACAACAAAAGATCTAAATACAAATAAAAGAATGACTTTACAATTTAGTACAAAAGAATTACAACAATTATGAACAACTAAAGAATAGCTAGATGTTACAACAATATACAAGATATGATTACCTACAAATGAAATGAGATAAGCACTAGTTAGATCTATTACAATAGTAAAGCAAAGATAAACTAACTCTTAATTGATTTTGCAGATATGAAAAGGAGATAGAGAAAAGATGCATCTACAACAAACACACAACTCAAACCCAAGCTTGAAGTGCCCCAAAGAGAGGTGCGCAACTTCAAGGGGGTGACTCAAGGACAAATGCGCAACTCAAAAGGAACCAACAGATGAAAGTAAAGCCACCAATGGGCACTAGTGCGCAACTCAAAGAAGATAAAACTTGAAACAAACCCTCCACGGGCACTAGTGCGCAACTTCTAAGATGAATACCACAACAATTGCTCACTTAAAATGCTTGAAAGATAAAGCTTGAAAATAAAAGTGCAGAAAGTAAAAGAGCATAAACACCTTAGATGAGGTTATGAGATTAAGCCTTAGGTTGTTATGAGTAGATTTTAGAGTTGACATTAATGAGGTGAAGTTGCAATCCTAGACTAGGTGACTTCCCCAATACTCCTACCACTTTGGCCAAAATGATTGTTGGGTGCTCAAGAAGCAAGGCAAACAAGCCCTTACCCTAACTCCACAGGTCAACCCGGAAAACTTGGGCACTCAACAAGGGGGACACCTAGTGTCGTGAGATCGTCCCTGATCTAGCACCCCAAGTAGCCTCCACAAGCCTCCTTTTTGGTGGCAAAAGTTGTATCAGTAAAGGGTGATCTAATTAATCTATGTAGATTGATTCCCTAGAGCCTAAGATAGATTGATTTAACAATTAAATGTTACTTGAGTTGAATGCTTAAATAAATGAAATAACAAGTGCTTGATGAAAATGTACAAGAAAAAGATGCCTCCAAGGGCTTAAGCAAGATTGCAAATAAAGGAAATGCTTCTAACCATTAAGATGAACTTGAAAAGAAAAACTAGAAGCATAAACCATTAACCATTTAACTATCTAGCATGCTAAACTAGCCTTACGATACTGCATGGGTGGCTAAGCCAATCGTCTTTGCAGGGTGTAGGCAAAAGAATGAAATAAACAAATAACTTGATTTGAAAAAAGAAACAAGTAAACCTAGCCACACAACCTTGTCTTAAGGACAAGTGGGGCAACTAAAATGAATGCTTAATACAGAAAATAAACTCTAAGTCCTAGCCTTACGATTTTGCATGGGTGGCTAGGCCAATCCACTATGCAAGGTGTAGGCAAAAGAAAAAGAAAAACGCAGAAATTTGACTTTTTAGAGAAGTGCAAGCCCAAGAGACTCTCTTTGGGCTTGCTTACAATGAAATGAGAAGAACGAAGAGTTGGGAAGATAGTAACCCAACTTAGGAGGTTTCTCTTGGACGTTTTAGGGCCCCAAATGGGCTGTAGCTCCACCCTTTTGATGCAGACCTGCAACAAATCAGCAAGCAAAGCTTGTTGGAAAAGCTGCAAAAAAGACCAATATCTTTGGAAAATTTCTGTGTAAAACTCAGCAAGTAAAATAGATTTAAATGAATTATTCTAATATGTTAGAATGCCAAAAGCAATATGGAAATGTACAGAAATGTAAAACAGAAATATTTAGAGGTTGTAAATGGGTGAAATGAAAGATTTCCAGATCTGAAATCTTCCCACAAAACCCTTAGGTAATTCTGCAAATCTTGAATACAAAGCTACAGAAACAAAGAGGATGTGAGTAGATCTAAGTAGTAAAACAAAATACTTTGCAATACCCAAATAAAAACTCACTAGATCTATGATAAGACTATCACAAATCTATCCAAGCAAACTACTTTGCCTGGAATTCCTACTCTAGATCCTAAGCTAAGCATGCACAAGAAAATAAAACAAGAACAAGATCACCTCAATAGTAGATGGCACCAAGAAGACTCTCAACACCATGGATCCTCCAAAGATTTATTTATTCACCACAAAAGGTTGCTGCAAAATACTTGCAGCAAGCTTTACACAAGAGCAAGAGCAAATGGGAGAAAGAGAGAAGAGTGGGAGAGGAGAGATTTTGGCATAGTAACAATACACTGAGAATAGATGTGAAATGAGGGAGGGGAGACCTTCTTTTATACTTGGGAGCCAAGAGTGACCCCTCTTGGATGATCTCCAAGTGGCAATCAACAAAGAGAGGGTGAGCATCTCAAGGGGGGCGCACTTTTAGGGTTTTAGTCACTCTTAGGGTTTGAGGGTTGAGTGAGAGAGAAGGGAAAATACCTTTTAGCCCACCCAATCATCTAACTAAGACATTAGGAGGGCGCACTTAGGCTTAGGGGGGTGTTTTCCATTTAATTCTTGAGTTGGAACAACTTACTCATCAAGGGGGGCGCAACTCCCCTAGGGGAAAAGGTGAGTTGAGGTAGTGGCTAGGTAAGGGGGAATGGGTAAGTTAGAAAAGTGGTATTCTAACTTAGGAAAAGGCTTAGGAAACCTTTCCCACTCTTTCTCAACTCTTTTCTGCTCATTTTTTACAAAAATTTGACATTTTGACTTTGTCAAACTAAGCAATTAAATTGCTAACTTGGACTGACTTGGACTCCCCATGGACAATGACCTAGCAAAACTTGTCTAATTGAGCTGAAACTTGGTCCAAGGGTGCAGAGGGTCTCATTCCATTTCTTTTGAGTACTCATACCCCTATCAAAAATCCCAAGTACCTAGTTTTTACATTTTTACATCAAAAATAATTAAAATTACCATTAATTGTGTAATTTTAAAAAATTAAAAAAAATTACTTAGACTCGACAGAATTCTGCAAGACTCTAGGAGATGTCTAGCATGGTCATTTACAATATTCCTAGACCCTAGTCACCCATTGGGCTAGATCATTAGAATGTCTTTCACCACTTTGGAGGATTTCTGTGAGTGAAAAACTCAAGGGTAATTAAAAATTACCTGAGGATAAAACACACTCGATGAAAGGACTTCCCTAATGATAAATTCCTAGGTAACTAACCTAGTATATGATCCATCCTAACCCATTACATTATTATCCCATGTAGGGGAGCGTAAATTCCATTACAAAAAGACATGTCGGGGACAAAAATTGCCCTGCAGAACCAGAAAGTCTTCGACTTTGTTGTACCATCAGGTACATAGCTTCATGGCAAATGGAGTTGACCCCCTAGTCAAAATAGGTGGTCAACAAGGTCAACATCGAATTAGGGTTTCGAGAAGCTATAAAGGAAGGGTTAAGCAACCTAATTGGGAATTATAAAGAATTTGACTTATCATTGAGGAGAGAGGCGCATCTCAGGAGAGAGAGCTCAGTGGATTCCAAGAGGAATACACCCAGTGGTTGCTTTCAGTGTTGAGAGACACACCCTAGTCACCGGGAAGATCACACAGATCTTCCATCGGTCTTCAGCAGTAGTTACACAGGTTGCAGTAGAAAGGGCGCACTTATTCAAGGTGAGGGTGCAGCTTCCAAGGAGGTTTAGTGAGTCGACTTGTCCTATCTAGGGAGAATCCAGAGATTTCCTTCCGACTCAATTGAGAAGAAGGCAAGGCGCATCTATTTCCCGGTTTCTCGTCAGATTCCGACGAAGAAATCATCTGGGGTGAATTTTCCAGCCGTTGAGGGTGCGACAGTTGGGAGGACACATTTGGGATTCATGAGCGATCATCAGATCAAATCCAGGGAAATCCTTCCGACCCATTTCACAATAGCCTAGGGCGCTCAGTTTGAGACCCTTATCAGCGGATTCCAACAGGGAATCACTAGGGCGCAGTTTTCCAGCAGCAAAGGGGGCGCATTTCCCTAGGGGGATCCATCCGGGGTCTAGACATACCAGCAGAGGGTCGGTCAGTCACCAAGACTGAGAGAGAGAGTAGGACGCACTGTTTGGGACAGTTTCCAGGCAAATCCGAGGGGTTTAGCCACCAGATCGAACTTTCCAGACTTGCAACAATTGTCGTATGAGTTGTCGTAGCTTGCAGCAGATCTTACATCTCATCCATTGATCCCGCAGCATTCTTCTAGTATCGGGTATTATTGTTTTAGTTTGCTTATTGTATTCCGGCTAAGATCCTTTTGTCACTGATCTAGCCGAGTGATTTATTTTATTCAACGACATTCGACATTGTACTCCGCAAAGATATCATAATATATGATTTGCAGTCTTTTGTCTCATTTACTATTTTTATGCTGTACAATTAATCATCTACACACACATGCGAAAAACACCAAGCATGTAGAAACACTTAGCTGAAACGCATCCAGAAACCCCCAGTGTATCAGATCAGACAGTAGACATATCAGATTAGCAGCATTTCCTAGACTAGCCGAGTCAGGAACATTACACTCCACTCAAAGTCTATGTGAACCCACTCTAAAGTTTGAAGTTTGAACTAGCCCAAGGGAAGATGAAGAGCGTGCACCCAATGACAAAGTGCGTATGAAAGTCCAACAATAAGTCCATCCCTCGGTTCCATGAAGTGCTCAAAGTAGAAAGCCATCTTCAGACGTAACCCGCTCTGTGGATCTATCCAAGTGACCTATACAAAATTCCTATAAATTTCATCTTGGATGATCCTATTCAACTCTTTCCTAGGAGGTAAGAGGTGGCTAGGTACATCCAGGGAGTATTTGAACAGAGGTTGGTCCATCAAAATACCCACAGACTCCAAAAAATCCAAGACCCCCACAAACCAACTGTTGGGTAGGTGTTATATTCTTTGCATGTGTGTGGGGGGGTGCGTCAGATTTGACGATTGCGTCTGACGATCCTGGATTAAGGCGGTTTTTGCTATTTTAGCATTTTTCGCTATTTTTAGTGGTTTTCTAAATTAAACTCGGATTAAGGGATTAGGGCTTTGGTAGTTGCGGAATACCTAAAATATTGTACATATTGTATTGCGAATGGTGAAATTAATACAATGAATATTTGAGAGGTGCGACACCAAGGAAGGTTGGTTTTCTCTCAGTTAAGGGTTTCCAGTGTAAATCTCTGTGTATTGTGTATGAGCCATTGATTACTTTCTGTTTTGCTTAAGAGTTTGTATGCATTGCTTTACTTCATAGGTTTAAAACTTACATGTGGTACCAGAGCACATTTTTTGGCTTCAAGGGGACGCCTTTGTTGTTGAGGGTTTGGCTCAGTCTTGATAGATCAAGTTTATCTTGGGTCTGTGATAAACTTGGGTTTAGTGGGAGCTTTGTAGTGGTGATTCGTGTGTTGAAAGAGAATAGCGAGCAATTCTAGAATCGAGATTGAGAAGTTCAACAGTCAAAACTTTGAGTTATGGAAGCTCAAGATGGAGGACCTTGTAGACAAAGAACAATGGATCATTGTGGATACTAGTACACAACCTACTGGTACACATCCTACTGGTACACAATCTACTGGTACACAAACTACTAGTACTCAATCTATTGGTATGTCGAAAGAAGATTGGGAGAAGCTGGATAGAAGAGCAAGGAGTATGATTTGGAAGATTTGGCTCTACCTGGAAGATTTGGCATTACTGAATGTATCGAGAGAATCTACAACCAAGGAACTATGGGAAAAGTTGGGGAATTTGTATCAGTGGAAGTCCCTGGTAAACAAGTTGTTTCTTCGAAAGAAGTTGTATCATCTTAGGATGGAAGATGGAGATTCTGTGACAGAGCATCTAAATACCTTCAATACTATGGTAACTCAACTTGGATCTATTAATATTACGCTTGTGGAAGAAGATAAGTGTATTACTTTGTTAGGTTATTTTCCAAACTCATGGGATAATCTAGTTGTAGCAATTGGTAGTACCACTCAATCTACATTGAAATATGAGGATGTAGTTTCATCCCTGTTATTAGAAGAGATGAGGTGGAAAGCATGGATGGTCATAGCACAGATGCTTAATTTGTAAGAGGTTGTCCCCAAGATAGGAATACAAATAAGTCTTGGAGGGGGAGATCTAAATCTAAAGGTAGATCTAAATCCCCAGGAAAATCTTTGAGGAAATTTTGGAAATGTGGTAAAGTTGGGCATTATAAGAAAGATTGCAGGTCTAAGAAAGTTGATAAAGCAAAGGAATTTGATGATACCTCTTCCATAGAGGCAAAAACCTCCACAGAAGAAGGAGGTGATGTTTACCTGGCATCTACAAGTACACATGCAGATCGTAATTTATGGTTGAATGACTCAGGTGCATCATTTCATATGACTCCTCATAGGGAGTGGTTCAGTGAATATGAAAAGTATGATGGTGGTGATGTCTTCCTAGGAGATAACTCGACAGCCAAAATCTTGGGACGTGGAAGGGTTAAGTTGTTTCTAAAAGATGAAAGGGTTAGAACTCTCCCTGGAGTTCTGCACTTCCAAATCTATCCAGGAGCCTAATATCTGTAAGTAAGTTGGATGATGCAGGTGTGGATACTTTATTGGGAAAGGGCACTTGCAAGATGGTACGAGGAGCAACGGTGTTGATGAGGGGAGTTCAGTGTGGAACTCTATACAAGTTATTGGGAAGAACTTATACCGATGGGTGTAACAATTCTATTGTCCCCGAGCAGATAAATAAAGAAGATATGATCCATATTGGTCCTGGAAAGAAGACCATGTTGTGGCATCAAAGACTGGGACATATTGGAGAAAAGGGCCTTAGAAGACTACACGGTAAAGGTATGGTTGAAGTATGTATAATTGCACCCTGGATTTTGATTTATGTGAACATTCCATATATGGTAAACAAAATCGAGTAAGATTCTCATCTAGTGCTACAAGAGCAGAGGGGATCTTAGAGTTGATACACAGTAATGTGTTCAAACCTATACGTATTATGTCACTAGGTAAATCTATGTATTATATTTCATTCATAGATGAATTCTCAAGGAACACATGGATTTATTTTCTTAGGAAGAAATCTGAGGTATTTGATAAATTTAAAGAGTTTAAGGCTCTGGTAGAAAATCAGACAAAGAGGAAAATAAAGGTGTTGAGGATAGATAATGGTGGAGAATTATGTGGGAATGAATTCGAAGAGTTCTGTAAGAAGTGTGGTATAGAAAGGCAGAAAACTACTCCATACACACCTCAACAGAACAGGGTTCCAAAAAGGATGAACAGGACGTTGATGGAAAAAGCAAGGAGCATGCTCAATGGTGTCGGGTTAGGACAGGAATTTTGGGTAGAGGCTGTGGGTACTACATGTTACCTGGTAAATAGATCACCCTCATCGGCGTTGGTGGACAAAACTCTGCATGAGGTATGGATTGGTAAAAAACCCTCTCTTGAACATATCAGATTGTTTGGTTGTGATGCTTATGTACATGTTCCAAAGAATAGGAGTAAGCTAGATAATAAAGTTGAAAAGTGTATTTTTATTGGTTATAAAGATGGTATGAAAGGTTATAAGCTTTGGAACCCAGAAACTAAGAATATTGTTTACAGTCGAGATGTTTTTAGAGAGGTTAAAGATGTTTCCAAACAGGAATTCCTACCAAGGCAAGAAGAACCTGAGAAAATAGAGTTTGAGTTGGATAATGCAAAATCTGAATCAACGAAAGAAGATGAATCAAAAGAAGTAGAACCTCATACTCCAGTATTGAGGAGATCAATGAGGGAAAGAAGGAAACCAGAAAGGTATAGTCCACCTGATTTTCGTGCTAATTTTGTTTTATCTATTACTGATGATGATCCCAGAATTGTCAAGGAAGGAGTGAATTCAGAGGATAGTAAACTCTAGAAGAAGGCCATGGTTGAAGAGATGGATACCTTGCATAAGAATGAGGCATGTGATCTACTTGAGTTTCCAACTGGAAGAAAGGCCATTGGCAGCAAATGGGTGTTTAAGAAGAAGTTGAATGCAGAAGGAAAAGTGGAGAAATACAAAGCTCGGTTAGTAACAAAAGGTTATTCCCGGGTAGAGGGAATTGACTTTGGTGAAAAATTTTCTCCTATTGCCAAGTTAACTTCTTTTAAATTTCTTTTATTTGTTGCCGCTGCTTTTGATGTTGAATTAGAACAGATGGATGTGAAGACAACATTCCTACATGGGGATCTGAAAGAAGAAATCAACATGAAGCATCCAAAAGGCTTTGTAATGAAGGGAAAGAAAGAGTTGGTCTATAAGCTAAAGAAGTCACTATATGATCTGAAGCAATCACCTAGGATGTGGTACCAAAAGTTTGACACGTACATCCTTGGACTGGAATTTGTGAGAAGCAAGGTTGATCACTGTGTATATTCCAAACAGGTTGGTAATCACTTCATTTAGGTAGTGTTGCATGTCAATGACATGTTGCTGGTAGGAAATAACATGGATGTTATCAAGGAGATGAAATCGCATCTATCCTCCAAATTTGACATGAAGGATTGTTAACTTCATTCTAGGAATGGAGATTAAAAGAGACCGTGAAAACAAGAAACTCTAGTTGAATCAGAGAAAATATGTTGAGACGATATTGCAGAGGTTTAAAATGCAGGAAAGTAAACCGGTCAAGGTTCTTATTCCTGTAGTTGTAAAGTTATCTGCTAATCAATGTCCCAAGACACAGGAAGAGGAAGAGGACATGTCCCATGTTCCATATGCTAGTGCGGTTGGCAGCTTGATGTATGCAAAGGTCTATACTAGATCGGACATTGCACATGCAATGGGAGTTTTGAGCAGGTATATGTCAAAACCAGGGAAGGAGCATTGGACAACAGTAAAGAGGGTTTTCAGGTATTTGTGTGGCACTTCTAGTTATGGATTGTGTTACCAAGGAAGACCAGGATTAAACAGAGTGTTGGACATACATGGGTTTTTTTATGCAGACTGGACTAGAGATTTGGATCGCAGAAGATCTACAAGTGGGTATGTGTTTAACCTATTTGGAGGAGCAATCAGTTGGATGAGCAAAAGACGGGTTGCAATGGCACTCTCAACTACAGAAGTTGAATACATGGCAGCCACTCATGCATGCAAGGATGCAGTATGGTTACAGAGATTGTGTTTAGGTATTGGGTTGGTACAACAAGCAGTAAGATTAGATTGTGACAGTCAGAGTGCAATCTTCCTGGCAAAGAACTCAGCTTATCATTCAAAGACAAAGCATATTGATGTTCAATGTCCCTTTCTGAGAGACATGGTTGACGATAAAGAAGGTGTTGTTGGAGAAGGTTGACACTTTGAAGAATGTTGCAAATTCATTGACAAAGTTAGTGAGCACCGAGAAGTTCTCCTGGTGTAGAGAAACAATGGGCATTACTTCCCTGGATTGTTGACTATGTAATCCTGTGATCCCCTGTATGCAAAGAAAACAACAAGTGGGAGAATGTTGGGTAGGTGTTATATTCTTTGCATGTGTGTGGGGGGGTGCGTCAGATTTGACGACTGCGCCTAACGATCCCAGATTAAGGCAGTTTTTGCTATTTTAGGGTTTTTTGCTATTTTTAGCGGTTTTCTAAATTAATCCTAGATTAAGGGATTAGGGTTTTGGTAGCTGCGGAATACCTAAAATATTGTATATATAGTATTGCGAATGGTGAAATTAATACAATGAAGAGTTGAGAGGTGTGACATCAAGGAAGGCTAGTTTTCTCTCGGTTAAGGGTTTCTAGCGTAAGTCTCTATGTACTATGTGTATGAGCCATTGATTACTTTTTGTTTTGCTTAAGAATCTGTATGCATTGCTTTACTTCACAAGTTTAAAACTTGCACCAACATCGAGCATGGCCCTGAGGGCAAGCTAAAGCAATGGACTCCGATGAATAGTAGGCCAAGTACGGATACCATTCCTATCCATTCGTCAAGTTAACAAAGCTCCAAATGCGATGTCGAAGCGAGACAAGGCTAAACACAATCTCAAGTCGAACGGGCCAGGCACCAAACTCTACAAGATTAATGGGATGAGGGGCTATCTAGTTGCATCTAAAGATGTATCAAAGTAGAAGGGTCTGCACTCTCTCGATTAAGGCCCAATCACACTCTAGCAAACAAGGCCCCCAAACCTCTAGAGTCTAAACCATAAAGATTGGTGGGCCAAAAAAGGGTGTCCATGAGGGTCATCTTGGACTGTATGTCCTGAGAATAGTGTTGGAAACACTATCTCTCGAGAAGGGATAATGATCTGTAACCCTTGTTGACCCAAGGCTGAAGGGCATGCCTCAAACTAAAATGAGGCACTTAGAATTGCACCCCCAAGTATAGGTGTTGGTGATCTCAATCTCTTCACCTCTAAAAAAGAAATAATAATCTGAGAGTATCTTCTTCAACCCGTTGAAGACCATAACCTTGGTTTTACCCAATTTCATTGTCAACTATCGAAGGTC
Source organism: Picea engelmannii (assembly GCA_009831015.1). Classification (NCBI taxonomy): domain Eukaryota; kingdom Viridiplantae; phylum Streptophyta; class Pinopsida; order Pinales; family Pinaceae; genus Picea; species Picea engelmannii. The sequence goes on from ML782799.1 coordinate 244,223, forward strand.
ACAAAAAAGTGTTAAAAGCATCTAGTCGTCTCTGCAAAGCCTCTGGGTATGAGACCAAGAGGACCACATTGTCAGCAAAAAGCAAGATAGATATCAAAACTCGGTGGAGAAGGCACCCATTGTCGTCCTGGATATGCTCATGCAAGGAGGACTCCAACCCATCAATGTAGATCCCAAACAATAGTCGAAATTGTTAGGTGCATGTTGCAGGGAAGAAGTTTCCCCAATAATTTCAAGGAAGAAGCAATCAATACATAGTGTACATGTTAAATAGATCACCAACTAAAGGTGAAGAAGACTCCAAAAGAGATGTGGTCAAGAAAGAAACCTAATACTCAAAATTTGAGAATTTTTGTTTGCAAAGCCTTTGTGCATGTTTCTAAAGAAAAAAAGGAACATGTTAGATGACAAAGGTACAAAGTGCATGTTTATTGGCTAGAGTGGATTTTCCAAAGCTTACAAGTTATATGATTCTATTGATAGAAAGAATTTTGTCAATAAGGATGTTATTTTTTATGAGCTTGCAAATGTAGCAACGAAGGTGATGAGCAACAAGAACAACAATGGTACCAAACTTCTATTGAATCTTGAAAAGTGGTTGCCAAACAACCAATGATCCCATACAAAAAGAGAGAGAAGGAACTGGAGGAAGACTATAAGCAAAACGAATAAGAAGTTGATGTTCTAAGCCTAGAAGAACAAAGAGAATTGCAACAAAAATGAGGGAGATATAGATACATTATTAAATTTTATATTTACAAGTGAGTTGGCGAATTCTTTTTATGAACATATTTCTCTTCAAGAATCCTAAAACAGTAAAGAATGGAATAAGACAATGAACTAAGTCACCTAACACAATGACACAAGGCACGTAAATACAAGTGTCTAACACATGACATGGGGACCCCGGAAACAGGACACAGAGGACACGTTTATATATATATATATATATATATATATATATATATATATATATATATATATATATATATATATATATAATGATTTTTTTTTTTAAATTACACATACAAAATGAAATATAGACAAAAATTCATATTTTGTTAGAAACTAGAAGATTTACTTGATGCAAAACATGTAATATAATACATTGTAACATCAATGATGATCAAATGACAAACACTGAAGACACAAGAAATTAGAACCATAAGTTGCAGCATTCTCAATCTCATTAAGTTATCAAAATCAAAATGTATTACAATGTAGATAGATAGATACTGAGTTAGAGTCACTAATACTATAGGTGGGAATGTCAATGGCAAATACAAAATAGCCATAGGGTAGATACTAGAACCGTATATGGAAGAATCTCATAGCTCATGAGTCGTGATTGTCAGTAGTCCTCCATGTCATAATCATCAAGATCAGCATCACTACCACTGCTCTCTCCTCCATCCTCCTCCTCTTCTATATCCAATGCAATCTGTGCATCTATTGATGTGGAGGATGACCCCTCAAGAGGATCACCATCATCAAAAGTGATCAGCTCTAGCTCTAGTTCATTAAGATCCAAGTTGGCTAATGCCAACTCAACACTGTTGTCCAAACCCATATCATTAGGAAACACATGCCACGTATTTATCTTTCCCTTCAACCACTCTTCTCTTTGCCTGTAAATAAAACGGAGGTTGGTGTGCACATACACCACTCAGTCACCTGACACGATGACAAAGAGAAGAGTTCAACATAAGAGTTTATACTTGAGTGAAGGGAACATTTTTACTAGGGTCATGACAAAAGAGTTCAACAATCAATGCCACCAACATCGAGGTACATAAAGGGATTGGTGCTCTTGATTAAATGCTAGTTACATACCCTCATACATGATAGAATCCAATGGAATTATTGTAATCCTGCTAATCTTGAAATCCTAAAAATCGTTAACTCTGATGAATTTTGAATGGGACCTGTTAGCACCAATTCTTGCAAGCGGGGTGTTTTTCCCCGATTTCAGACCCTTGATGTAAAATGCGAAGAAATGGGGTTTGAAAACCCATCAAATGCGTTCTAGTCCAAGGTCACAGCCATGAGCACAATAAGCAGCGCACAAAAAATCCATTTTGGGTGGAAAATGCAAGCAGGCGAGCAGCTCCAGTATTCAATGGCGAGGATCGACCAATGGAACAGATCGTCAGTCGGCGGATATTTGCGGCCGACAGAATTGCGCCATGTTTAGCACAAGGAGCAGCCTCCTCCCAGCCGCGAGACGCGAAGTGCCGAAGGCGTCCAGGACCCGGGCCCACAATATTGCCGAGATGATCAGGACCGTCCATCCAGAGGGACACGTGGCGCGCGATTATGCTATGTCGCCACCTCGCCTTTCGTAGCTTCGAAGCACAAGGAGCAGCCTCCTCCCAGTCGCGTGACGCGAAATGCTGAAGGCGTCCAGGACCGGGCCCACAATATTGTCGAGATGATCAGGACCGTCCATCCAGAGGGACGCGTGGCACGCGATTAGGCTATGTCGCCACCTCGCCTTTTGTAGCTTCGAAGCACAAGGAGCAGCCTCCTCCCAGCCGCGAGACGCAAAATGCCGAAGGCGTCCAGGACCCGGGCCCACAATATTGTCGAGATGATCAGGACCGTCCATCTAGAGGGACGCGTGGCGCGATTAGGCTATGTCGCCACCTCGCCTTTCGTAGCTTCGAAGCACAAGGAGCAGCCTCCTCCCAGCCGCGAGACGCGAAATGTCGAAGGCGTCCAGGACCCGGGCCCACAATATTGCCGAGATGATCAGGACCGTCCATCCAGAGGGACGCGTGGCGCACGATTAGGCTATGTCGCCACCTCGCCTTTCGTAGCTTCGAAGCACAAAGAGCAACCTCCTCCCAGTCGTGAGACGCGAAATGCCAAAAGCACCTTTGAAGATAGGCACAGGGTCACAGCCCGTGGTCACTTGGGGGCGATAGAAAGAATTGCGCAAAGGGCCGAAGCGCCGGGTTTCGCTACAGAAGGGACCACCACGTTCTCCAGAGACCAGTTCGGCTCGACCTTGATCTTGGTCCTCGCTAAAAATGAATGAAGGTGGATGGAGGTAGTTGAAACCTCGGCTCACTCATTAAATGTGAGGCATGGAGGTTCTGGCAGGTAGTCTGCCCAAGACCGTCCGGTGTGCAAATTGATCTGAGAGGCCCATGCCGATCTGATGTTCTCGTCCGACCAAAGGAGTCTGCACACGCTATTTTAGCCTTTAATGTTTCAGCTACCTCCCCTGCAAAGGCCATGCAGAGTTAAGGTGACGTCTGACAAAGGAGTTCAGGCCAGATTTGACTGAGGAGACGCCACACCTTGAAAGTCCTGAAATGCCTTTGCTGGGCGAAAATGGAAGAGTATATGTAGGCATTTTTGCCATTTTTGTAGGTTATCAATCGTTGAGCTAGGCTCCCGATTGTAAAGTTTTAACGAAGCACTGGTTGCTCTGGTTATGTATTGACACTTGAGACTTCTTGCCTAATGAATGTCAGTCTCTTTCCATCTCTCTGTGTACACTGTGTTAGAACAGCTCGGAATTGGAGGATCCAGTCGAGTTGCACTGTTATAGGATGATGTAGGTTGGATCACTGTAATAGTTGCATTGTTTCTAATCAGTTCTTGTATTTTCTCAACACTGAATGATTTGGAATTGGAGGATCCAGTCAAGTCACCCCTCAATTCCCTGAAACTCTGAACCAAGAGGATCTTGTATTCTGAGTTTTTCCTCCTCAAGCTGCTGAAAGGCCTGATGCCCAAAGCAGTCTTGCTCCCTCATCTCACTAAGTCTTCCATCTGCTCATTTTATAATCAACTCACTGACTGAAGTTAGATCAAGACCTCCTTTGTTTTTCTACATACCAAGCCCGGTTTTCTGAGTTAGAGTGATATCTTCTTGAGTCTCTATCCATTCGATCACCCCATTTAAAACAAAATCGTGACATAAACTAATGGGCGTTGGGCTCTGCTCCTGTTGCAATCCAGGAGTGACTTCCAACGCCAACAGGACCTAAAATTCTACTTTCTCCATATGAAGTCCAATGAGGTTCAAACCACTCTCAAACATCCTGAAACAATTAATGGTAATGTTAAAAATTTAAGTAAAAGTGACATTCTCCTTTATCTTTCATTTTCAAGTGACATTCTGCTTTATCTTTCATTTTCAAGTGACATTCTGCTTTATCTTTCATTTTCATCCTTTTACTTTAAGAATTTAATATTACCATTAATTACTAGGGTGGGTGAAATGGAGGGGGTGGGGACCTCTTTAAATAGCATTAGTAGGAAAAAATAACCCTCAGGGGCACACCAAAACACCTCACAGTTGCAACTTGCATGAGAAAACATGAGCCCGGGTTCTTTTCTATGCATGAGATGTGTCCTAAAATTGGGACACATGTTTGACACGTAGGATACAGGACATCGGACCCCTGGGGGGCGTGTCCTGTTATAGGGTCAAGTTGCTTTAAGGAAAGAATCCCACAGGCTACAAATGAGTCGTCTGTGAAAATTCTCAAGCCCTTGATGACTAAAGTCCTTATGATCTCAATCAAACAAGTAGATTGTTGAATTTAATTAACGCAAAAATAAATTTCAAACCATAGCATTAATCACACAATAACTAGAAATCAAATAGCGGAAGCATAAAATCAATTACAGACATACACAGGTAATTACTCTTTCAAAACTAGCTTTTCATTCCTTCAAAAAATTTAAAAGGAAACCTCCACAATCTGCCCAAAAAAGAGCATTGTGAGGATACCAAAAAAACACTTCAAACTAAGTGGAACAACTTGCTAGGAGAGTACGTCTTGTTGTACGGATGTACGGCCTATTTGTATGAATTGTACAAATGTGATACGATTTTGTTTGTACGACTGTACAGGCTTCTGTATGGTTGTACGGAATTGTTCCATACGCTGTACAAAATTGCACAGGACTACGTGCTGCCGAAAACGTCTCTTTCCTGGCTGCTTGCTCTCTCACCCTCTCTGTCGCTCAACTTGCTCAACTACTCAAGTGTTCAAGTGTGTATGAACTCTCTATCTTGACCTATCTTTATAGTTTTAGCTAAGACCAAAACCCTAATCTATTTTTGAGATTACTCCTAGTCTAAATAATCTCATGAAATATACTTTTTAGACTCTACTACTAAAAATAAGATTTTCTCTTTTTAACTGAAGTGAATTTTAGAATAGAATTTACTTTTTGAAAATACAATCATTTTTTTTAAATAGAATTACTTACTGAAAATATCTCGAACTACTTATTGCACGTTCACATGGAACCTGTGTGGAAGTTCTTGTCTAAGCTACAATTCTCAACACTCCCTCTTAGTGAGGAAGGAATTCTACACCAATCCAAGTTTGTCTCTGAATGCCTCAAACTTCCATTTTGCCAAGGGCTTGGTCAAAATATCAACTACCTACTAATCCGTGGGAATATACTGGAGCTTCACTACTCCCTTCTGAACCATGTCTTGTATGAAGTGATATATGATCTCTATATGCTTGGACCTGTCATGAAACATTGGATTCTCAAAGAGTTTGATACAACTCTGATTATCACAGTAAATGACCGTGGGATCCAACTCCTGATCAAACAATCCTACAAGTAACTTGCGAAGCCAGATGGCCTCACAAATAGTCGTACTGATTGCCATGTATTCTACCTTTGTTGAGCTAAGTGCCACGGAAGTCTGCTTCCCGTTGAACTAGGATATCATCGTTGATCCCAAACTAAACCAGTACCTTGAGGTGCTCTTCCTGTCTATTGCATTGCCTACCCAATCTGAGTCTGTATACCCCTGCAAATTCACTTCACCATCTCCAAGATATATCAAACCATACTCCACTATGCCCCTCAAAGCACATGTTTTGTTGCTACCTAATGCTCCTACCTTGGCTCCACCATGAACTGACTCAAGGTGTTCACTGCAAAACATATATCTAGACTGGTGTTGACCAAATACATCAAATCACCTATCAGTTGCTTGTACAACGTGGAATCCACCAACTCTAAATCTCAGGTTGTCACCTTCTTCAGATTAGTGATCATGGGTGTGGCCATAGGTTTGCAATAGTTTGGAAACTTTTTAGAAGTTTGCTCTCTCTGAATGTGCTCCTAGAAGTCTCAACATGCTCTTGAGCATCCCTCAATGTCTGACTAAACCATCAAGGTCTCCTGAAAAAAGTGGAAGGGGCTCATGTCTCCCCCTATTCACCTAAAGGTTGTTGTACTTCACTAGAAATCATAGGTGACCTCAGCTCAACCTTCAAAGTTTTTTGCCTTGATCCTCTGCCACTGGAGTAGGCTCATGAGACTTTATAGATGCAAAGTCTTCCTCAAAATTTAAATCCCTGCTTACCACTGTCTTCCTCTGCTCTAGAATATAGACCTTGTAAGCCTTTGAAGTCTCCCCGTAACCCACAAACAAACCCTTCCTGTTGGAGGGCTCCAACTTGGTGCTCTTCTCTACTGGTAAATGGATATAAACTGAACAACCAAAGATGTGGAAATGACTCACCTCTAGCTTCACACCAGTAAATGCCTCCTCTACCCTGGTGTCTTGTCCTCCAAGATCTTATGAGGACACCAGTTCTAGATGTAGATTGTTGTCTTACATGCCTCTACCCAAAGAAACATGGGCAAGTCTTGGTCATGTATCATGGCCTTAGCAGCCCCTATGATGGATCGATTCTTCCTCTCTACAACCCCATTCTATTGTGAGTTGTACGGAACTATCAACTCCCTCTTGATTCCTGCCTCCTTGCAGAAACCCTCGAACTCCTTGTAGGTATACTCTCCCCCATTATTTGATCTCAAGACTTTGATCTTCTTCCCTGTCTAGTTTTCAACTAGAGCTTTGAACTCTTGAAACCCACTAAAGACCTCATCCTTGATCCTTAAGAATTAGATCCAAGTCTTGCGAGAGAAATCATCAATAAAAGAAATGTAATACATGTTTCATGTTATTGACGCTACTGACATCGGTCCACAAACATCCGAATGTACTAGGTATAGAATCCCCTTAGACTTATGCTCGTTGTTTTGGAAAGCAGCCTTGGCATGCTTGCCAAGCGTACACTGTCTACATACACCATGCTACTCAATACTGAACTCTGAAAGACCTGTGACTATCTCCCTCAAAATAGGAAACGCCCTGTGATGTAGGTTGCCCGTCCTCTTGTGCCACAACTCGCACAAGTTGTCACTGTTATGCACCAAGGCTCGAATAGGTTTACCTTGCAACCTATATAAATTACCTTCTCTAACCCCTATTACCTGACCTATATCTAGGCTAGATTCCTTCGGTTTGATGAGGACTTGCTATTTCTTGAACTCCACTACAAATCCCTTATCTTCCATAACTGAAACTAAAAGCAAATTCTTCTTGAGACATGGTACAAACAAGATATCGTCAAAATCTAAAGAATTACCTAACTCGAGCTAGAAGGGAATAGTACCAACTCCTGCTACTGGGTACTTGGCATCATCACCAAGCTTGTAATGTTCCCAAGCCAATTTTTTCGCTTGGAACACTAACTGACCACTGATTTACTTGTTTGTTTGTGTGTGTTTGCAGGGTGGCCTATCAAGTTTCGGCCTTAGGGTTATATTCAGTTATTAAGCACAGATATGAAGATATACTCAATGAACATACAAGATCTAACCAGTACACAAGATATGGAACCAAATAGCATAGATCTGACCTTTATTATTATGAAAAGCAAGAACCTGATACAAAGTGGATGCAGATCTGGAATAACATCAGATGGCTCCAAGAGATAATATATGAGTTGCTACAAAATGCTCCTGACAAGATAATGAAAGCCTCCAAAGGCTAGATATACAATGAAGGTCAATGCAAGAAGAACCAGGGTCAAATCCAACCCACCTGGTTGATGGCACGTCCTCCTGAAGAGATAAGAAGACCAATATTTCGACCCAACTGAAGGAGATCTCCAAATAGTACTAAACTTCACAGAACGATAGATCGGGGCAAGTAGAAGCCCACCCTGAAGTCTCAAGACAGGATGCCAAGGTCTACCCCTCCAAACTACTGAAACCCTAATCCAGGTTGTGCCCTCCTGAAGACTGTCAAGCTCAATAATTCGGCCCTGATGGAGGAAGCCTCCAAACACCCTGAAAATCTCTAGAAACATAGATCGGGCCACCACAAGCTGCTAGGAGAAGTCTCAGGGTCAGATCTGAGGTATAACCCTGCCAAACTGAATAGATTTGAATCACAGTTGCACCCTCCTTCTCTCAAAAACGTCCCAAAGCTCCAGACAATAATCCAGCAAGAGTAACCCTCCCAAAATACTCCAAATCTAATGAACAAGGCGCTGCAAGTAATACCCAGGTGCTAGAATGTCAATAAACCCCGTCAATAAGCTAGATCGAACTCCTCTCCAAGAAATGATGCGCCCCTGCTGGAAAACCCTCAAGGGTACGACCTGCTGCCATCCTGAATAGATGATGGTACCTATGAATACTATAGAATGGTGTGGGTGGAGTGTTTCATCCCCGAGACCAAGCTTGGAACAAGGTGAGTGGAATCTTTCACCACTGAGTTRTTCTCTAGGGTTTGTATTCTCAAAACCCTCAAAACTGTGTGCTCAAGAGCCCAATAGCCAAATGCAATATGATCCAAGATGAAYTGAGAGGTGCGCCCTAGGCTTTCCTTTATACCTCTTTCTGTTTCTCTATTGAGTTAAGTTAACCCTGAGGTTCAACTCCTAACTCAACCTCAAGTGCTCTATTCCTCCAGTTACTTTTTACCTTTTTACCTTTTTCAAGTCAACTTCAAAATATAACATTGAGTTAGCTGACCTTTCCCCATGCTGTATGAGACTATGATCTAGTGGGGATAACTAGACCACTAAGTCTCTCCCAAACCTCGTCATCAAGAGGTGGGGGACATTACAGTCTCCCCTGCTAGAAATTGCTTGCCCACAAGCAATTATGAACCTATCTCCTGTATCACTTGTTCATTCTCCCACGTGGCATCCTCAATGGGTAAGTCCTTCCATTTGATTAAGTATTCTCGAATGCTCCTCCTCCAGAGTTTCTTCTCTTGAACCTCCAATATTTCCTTCGGCACCAATACCAATTGCCCCTCTTCATCTAAAGGTGGCATCACCTCAAGTGGGGTGATGTGTTGGCCAATGGCTCTCTTCAGGCATGACACGTGGAAAATGTTGTGAATCTTGCTGCCCTGTGGAAGCTCCAGTTCATAAGCCATGGCCCTTACCTTCCTGTTGATCCTGTAGGGTCCAAAGAACTGGGGTTGGATCTTTTCTGCTCCACTCCTTTTGATAGAAGTCTGTCTGTACAGTTGGAGCCTTAGGTAGACCAAGTCACCAACCTCAAAAGTACGCTCTACCCGGTGTTTGTCTGCTTGGACTTTCTGCTGATTTTGTGCCCTTTGTAGATGATCCTTCAATTCCCTGAGTATATCCTGACTCTGATGCACCCAATCATGTACCATCGGAGCTCTGTTGTCACTGTTATCGCACAGTTTGTAGCTAGGTCAAATGGCTAGAAGATAGAGGCCAAACTGGCGTAACAGGAACCTACCCCACCCAATGTCACCTCAATGGGGAGGTTCTTTCTATTTAGGGAGGTTAGGCCCAAGGGAGACGTCCCTAGTAACCTGGGGTTTTGAAGAGGCTAAGGTGTAAAGGTCAAAGTAAAAATCCCTCCTCACAGGTTACCACCAAGATCAGATAGTCCGGCTAAACAACCAATAATGAAGTGTAGGCCCAAATGAAAACACCTGCCCGAAACAAAGCAACAGTAAAACAATACATGCAGGCTATGATTCAATGGGTTAGTACTTCATATAACTATCTGAAATCAATATATTAGCAATTATGACAATAGATATTGACGAGATCAATGTTTATCAATAATAGCACTGGAACAATATCACTTCATCAATAAATATCGAGATGATGTAGCAAACAATGTATCCAATCAATCCCTTACTCAATAAATGCTTCAAAACACCATCTAGATGCTTATCAACAGAAAATGCTGCGTCAAGATGGAATAACCAAGGATGACGTCAGCCTTATTAGGGTTAGTAGTTAGTTAGGGTTTCAAGTTATAAGAGTTTTAAGAGTTTGTTTGACCACTATCACTTCAACGTTGGAGACCTAAGATCAGTGCCTAAGGGTAAATGGAGTCAATTTAGGAGAGGACGCAAGGTTGAAGGGAAAAGGCTAAGGACTAGAGGGAAGGGTTCAGAAGTGTGCAATGGCAGGGCCCCAGAATCAAAACCCTAGGGGAAAGAGGCTCACTTCGGTGTTGCTTAAGCAAGGCCTCGTGCTCTTTCCTCCTTCCTTAGGTTTATCTTGGCAAAACGGCTAGCATCAAGACACGAGAGTGAGGTGAGGGAGAGTGTTGCAAAGGCAAGGCCCTATCACCAAACCCTATAAGCAGGACGGCCCTAGGTGTAGATAACCTAGGCCTGGGACGTCTCCTCCTTCTTGACCTTTAAAAGGTACGGCTAGCACAGGGGAAGAAGTAACAAGAGTATAGCAATGGCTAGGCTCTTCCTTCCTTCTTCAATGGCTAGGCTCTTCCTTCCTTCTTCAATGGCTGAGAATTTCTCTTGTAGGGGACATGAGACAACAACCTACTTGTGTGTTTGTCCCCTAGGGTTTTAATATCAACAAAATTTATAATAAATGCAAGAATATAAGACTACAACCATTCAATTAAGAAGTTTTGCAGAAAAAACAATTACATATCATGATGAAATAGCATTGCAAACCCTAGTTGTAAACCTTCCTTCAAGAGAAATGCCAAAAATGCCAAGAAAATCCTTCCTTCAACAA
>ML782799.1:266847-285380 GCA_009831015.1 Picea engelmannii
CATATTTCGAAAGAGAAGAGAAACAAGCTGGAACCCTCAGGAAAGAAGGGAATATTTGTGGGATACTGTGAGGTCTCCAAGGCCTTCAGGATTTATATACCAGGTCACCATCACATTGAGATCAGCAGGGATGTGACCTTTGATGAAGATGCAGCGCTCAAGAAATCGAGAAGATCCTAGCTTGAAAAAGTATATGAAGAGGAACATGTAGCTCCCAGAGTTGCAGAATCAGTGAGGGAGGTTCCCAGAGCTGCAGAACCAGTGAGGGAAGTCGTAACTTCTCATGATGAGGAAATTCTAGAAGATCATGATATAGTAGAATTTCAAGAACCTCCTCAAGTGACGATCCCCCATAAGAGAAAGCATGCTTGGGCTAGGGAGCTTATTCAAGATGGAGAGAAGTATGGTGTTCCTGAAGGAACCACGAGACAAGTAAAGAGACCTAAACCATTCTCCAGTTATATGGCTTTGATATGTGATCTCCTAGAGAAGGAGCCTACCTGCTTTGAAGAAGCCATTTAGAAGAAAGAATGGGCAGATGCCATGACAGAAGAATACCAATCCATAATAAAGAATGATGTATGGGAAATAGTTCCCAGACCAAAGGGTAACGATGTGGTATCTTCCAAATGGCTCTTCAAAATAAAACATGTTGCTGATGGAAGTATTGAGAAGTATAAAACAAGGTTTGTCGCTATTGGCTTTTCTCAAAAGGAAGGCATTGACTATGAAGAGACATTCGCTCCTGTAGCCAGATACACTTCGATCAGAACCATCATAGCCCTTGCAGCCAAGATGAAGTGGAAGTTGCACCAGATGGACATAAAGGCAGCTTTCCTAAATGGTGTCATCGAAGAAGAAGTGTATATAGAGCAACCTCAAGGATTTGAAGTTGAAGACAAGAAGACTCATGTCTGCAAGTTGAAGAAGGCTCTGTACGGATTGAAGCAAGCTCCTAGAGCTTGGTATGGCAGGATAGACAGTTTTCTGACGAGCTTGGGCTTTACCAAGAGTAAAGTAGATTCTAACCTCTACTTCAAGGTTATGAACAATGAGTCAGTGATATTGTTGTTGTATGTGGATGACTTATTCTTAACTGGGGAAGAAAAGTTCATCATCGAATGTAAGAAGAAGCTCACTTCAGAATTTGAGATGACAGACCTTGGCCTAATGCATTATTTCTTAGGTCTTGAGGTATGGCAGAGCCCGGAGAGAATCTTCCTTAACCAAGGGAAGTATGCAGTCGAAATCCTGAAGAGATTCGACATGTTGGAGTGCAAGTCCATGAATACACCCATGGAAGCGAAGTTGAAGCTACTGGTCGACACTTCGTCAGAATTGATTGATGCCACGCTGTATAGACAAATCATTGGATCGTTGATGTACCTGACAAACACCAAACCAGATATCCATTTTGCCGTGAACACCTTGAGTCAGTTTCTGGTAGAAACCAGACATGTTCACCTAGTTGTTGCAAAACATGTGATGAGGTACCTTAAGGGTATATTAGATTGTGGTCTCAGCTATGATGGAGATCGTGATTTCACACTGAGTGGGTACACTGATTCAGATTAGGCTGGAAGTGTCTCTGATAGGAAGAGCACTTCAGTATGTTGTTTCAGTTTGGGATCAACCATGATCTCATGGCAGAGTAGGAAGCAATCCAGCATTGCTCTCAGTACAGCGGAAGCAGAATACATTGTTGCGTGTTCTGCCAGTTGCGAAGCTATATGGCTTCGAAAGTTGTTGACCGTTCTATTCGACCTAGAGATGGAAGCAACCATGATCCTGTGTGACAACCAGAGCTACATAAAGATGACAGAGAATCTTGTATTTCATGACAAGTTGAAGCACATAGAGATCCGATATCATTACATTCGTGACATGGTGCAGAGAGGAGCCATAAAGCTCCAATATGTTAGCACGGATGAACAAGTTGCCGATGTGTTGACCAAGCCTCTATCTCATGTAAAGTTTGAGCACTTTCGAGATAAGCTTGGTATAGTCCGAAAGGACCTCCCTCGAAAGGGGGAGTAGTGTTGTGTTGAGATATGCCAGCCTAGTACTGTGCTTCTAGCTTAATTGTTGTGACGTAAAGCCAGTCTAGTACTATGCTTCCAGCTTAATTGCTGTGTTGAGATATGCCAGCCTAGTACTGTGCTTCCAGCTTAATTGTTGTGACATAAAGTCAGTCTAGTACTGTGATTCCAGGTTAATTGTTGTGTAGTGTGTCAGCCTAGTACTGTGCTTCCAGCGTAATTGGTGTGACGTAAAGCCAGTCTAGTACTGTGATTCCAGCTTAATTGTTGTGTAGTGTGCCAGCCTAGTACTGTGCTTCCAGCATAATTGTTGTGTAGTGTGCCAACCTAGTATTGTGCTTCCAGCTTAATTGTTGTGACGTAAAGCCAGTCTAGTATTGTGATTCCAACTTAATTGATGTGTAGTGAGCTAGCCTCGTGCTGTGATGATGTGACCAGCCTCGTGCTGTGATGATGATGTATTAGTTTTATACTAATCCATATTGATACAGATGATGATTTCATTCCATTGAGAATGGCGATGCTGCCGATGAGAAAAACTTCCGATGATTTATAGATACGCCAGTCAGTGTTCCAAGATGATATCGATGATGCTGTCCTCTCACCCACCTGATGTTGTTGATGATGTTGTCCTCTCTCTCGCCTGATGTTGTTGTAGAATACCTTTCTTGTTAAGGGGGAGTGTTGAAATAATGTAACTGCAAAGTGTATTCTAATTATTATTGTTGTATTATTCGTTAGATCAATCCCCTATTGTGGATTGATCATGTCAACTATTGTAAAAGACCAAATTCCCTTTTGCGGATTGGTCAAAACATAATTGTAATAGGCAGAATAAGAAGTCGGCCCCAGAATATATTAAAGGTGGTTATAACCACCCAGAAGAAGAAGTTGGCCCTGCCAGTGAAGAGACACCTCCGTCCACACGTGCCAGAGTTGTATAAATAAGGAGGCTAGCGCCTCATTTAGACACACACTCACTTCATTGAGAAGCAAGTTTCGGAGCTGCAGTTGGAGAAGAGAGAGAGAGAGAGAGAGAGAGAGAGAGGCGCATTCTTGGGAGAGGACTTTCTGTATTTGTTTGAGTTATCTCTTGGCATTGTATTGGCTATCTATAATAAGGAAGTTTTGTTGGGTTTTCTCCCCCATGAGGGTTTCCCAGGATAAATGATGTGTCTCTTGTGATTGTGTATTTCTCAGTGATCCTATCTTATGCTATTGTTATCTAGTGAAATGCAAAGAACTCTAATAATAGCTTAAACCTTAACATCATCTACCTTCCTCAAGGTCTCTGATATTTCGGCCTATCCCCTACGGTTTGCCTCCTGGCTCTCCTGTAAGTGTGTGACCAGTGTGCTCTCTGTCTAGAGTATGGATTTACATAGTTCCTGTGTCAAGGTTGCTAAGCCCTGTGGCTCACTGTCCTCACCTGATCCTTCCATATCGGCCTCTGCCTCACCTATCTGTTTCCTCCTTCTGCCCATATAAATGCCACTGAACTTCTGCATGCACTAATCCTCACAGGATGGGAGGATCAGAGCTTTGATACCACTGTAATGTTCCCAAGCCAATTTTTTCGCTTGGAACACTAACTGACCATTGATTTACTTGTTTGTTTGTGTGTGTTTGGAGGTTGGCCTCTCAAGTTTCGGCCTTAGGGTTATATTCAATTATTAAACACAGATCTGAAGATATACTCAATGAACATACAAGATCTAACCAGTACACAAGATATGGAACCAAATAGCATAGATCTGACCTTTATTATTATGAAAAGCAAGAACCCGATACAAAGTGGATGTAGATCTGGAATAACATCAGATGGCTCCAAGAGATAATATATGAGCTGCTACAAAATGCTCCTGACAAGATAATGAAAGCCTCCAAAGGCTGGATATACAATGAAGGTCAATGCAAGAAGAACCAGGGTCAAATCCAACCCCGCTGGCTGATGGCACATCCTCCTAAAGAGATAAGAAGACCAATATTTCGACCCAGCTGAAGGAGATCTCCAAATAGTACTAAACTTCACAGAACAATAGATCGGGGCAAGTAGAAGCCCTCCCTGAAGTCTCAAGCCAAGATGCCAAGGTCTACCCCTCCAAACTGTTGAAACCCTAATCCAGGTTGCGCCCTCCTGAAGACTGTCAAGCTCAATAATTCGGCCCTGATGGAGGAAGCCTCCAAACACCCTGAAAATCTCTAGAAAGATAGATCGGGCTACCACAAGTTGTTGGGAGAAGTCTCAGGGTCAGATCTGAGGTATAACCCTGCCAAACTTAACAGATCTGAATCATAGTTGCGCCCTCCTTCTCTCAAAAACGTCCCAAAGTTCCAGATAATAATCTAGCAAGAGTAACCCTCCCAAAATACTCCAAATCTAATGAACAAGGCACTGCAAGTAATACCCAGGTGCTAGAATGTCAATAGACCCCGTCAATAAGCTGGATCGAACTCCTCTCCAAGAAATGATGCGCCCCTGCTGGAAAACCCTCAAGGGTACGACCTGCTGCCCTCCTGAATAGATGATGGTACCTGTGAATACTATAGAATGGTGTGGGTGGAGTGTTTCATCCCCGAGACCAAGCTTGGAACAAGGTGAGTGGAATCTTTCACCACTGAGTTGTTCTCTAGGGTTTGTATTCTCAAAACCCTCAAAACTATTTGCTCAAGAGCCCAATAGCCAAATGCAATATGATCCAAGATGAACTGAGAGGTGCGCCCTAGGCTTTCCTTTGTACCTCTTTCTATTTCTCTGTTGAGTTAAGTTAACCCTGAGGTTCAACTCCTAACTCAACCTCAAGCGCTCTATTCCTCCAGTGAGATACCTTTTACCTTTTTACCTTTTTCAAGTCAACTTCAAAATATAACATTGAGTTAGCTTACCTTTCCCCATGCTGCATGAGACTATGATCTAGTGCGGATGACTAGACCACTAAGTCTCTCCCAAACCTCTTCATCAAGACGTGGGAGACATTACAAAGCTCAACCTATACTCCTGAGTTATGCTTCTTCAGACTAGAAAACAACTACCGTGTAGATGTCATATGTCGAGATGCCCCACTATCCACATACCACGCACTCCTCGAAATCGCATTGGTAGAAAGGCAAAATACCAATGAGAAATCTTTCTCGAACTTGGCAACAAACTCGTTCATCTAAGTTTTTGTATATGTTGCTACATGTTTCTCTTGTCGCTTCCCTTTACCCTTCTTATCTGGACATTGGTGATGCATAATAATCGTGCTTATGATCACTAAAGCACTTGATTTTACTCCAGTCCTTCTTTCCTAGATATGAGGTTTAACTCCTCACTCTCCCCCTTACCCTTGTTGGGTCCTTTAGCTCTGCCCTTATTTGATTGACCAAATAGAGCTAGGTTCTCATCACCATCCTTCTTGTCGGCCTTCGACTCCATCCAAGCCTCCTCTTGGATACAATCATCCCAGAGTCTCTCAAATTTAGGAGACTTTTCCCGAGCACAAATACCTTTGACAAATGGTTCCCATGAAGCTAGGAAACCATTTAGTGCCATGTTTTCTAGCTCTATATCTTCAACCTTCTCCCCAACTATTGGATGTTGATCACGAATCTATGTGATCTTCATAAGGTAACTGGTGACTGTGTCTAATCTGGTCATCACTGTGGATCTGAATTTGTTTTGCAATACCATCTTCCTGTTTATGTTCCGACTCTGGTAGAAACTAACTAGGGCATCAAACATCTCCTTCGCCATCTTCTTCTCGAATACATGAGGGATTAGATGATCCTTTATGGCATCCAAGATTATCCACTTGGCCTTCACTACCCTCTTGTTGTGAGCTACCAACTCCTATGGATCTGTAGGCGAAGTAGCAATGTTCTTGACAATATCCCAGAGATCATTCTCTTCTAGTAAGAGTGTAACCCTCACCTTCCATGATAAGAAATTCAAGGCACCATCCAATCTGTCCTCAAACTCGAGGCTAGTTGATGCCATCTCTAAGATCTTGCACAAACTCCCAAATCTAAAAATAAAACTTTGAAACCCTCTCATTGTTGGACTTCTTCCCTATAGTTGATTTACCACTACAAATCCTAGAGAGTCTCAATCAGAGAAATAAGCTCAGATACCATGTGAAAATTCCCAAGCCCTTGGTGACTAAAGTCCTTATGATTTCAATCAAACAAGTAGATTGTTGAATTTAATTAACGCAGAAATAAATTTCAAACCATAGCATTATTCACACAATAGCTGGAATCAAATAGTGGAAGCATAAAATCAATTACACACATACATAGGTAATTACTCCTTCAAAACTAGCTTTTCATTCCTTCAAAAAACTTACAAGGAAACCTCCATATACTGCCCAAAAAATAGCATTGCACAGATACCAAAAAAACATCTCAAACTGAGCAGAACAACCTGTTGGGAGAGTACGGCCTACTATATGGATATACAGCCTGTCCCTACGAGTTGTACGGACACAGTACAATTCCATCTATACGGTTGTACGAGATTGTGTGCTGACAGAAACATCTCTTTCCTAGCTACCTGCTCTCTCTCCCTCTCTAGCGCTCAACCTACTCAACTGCTCAAGTTTTCAAGTGTGTATTTGAACTCTCTATCTTGACCTGTCTTTATAGTTTTAGCAGAGACCAAAACCCTAATCTATTTATGAGATTACTCCTAGTCTAAATCATGCATGCATAAAATATATTTTTTAGACTCAACTGGTAAAAATAAGACGTCCACTTTTTAACTAAAGTGAATTACAGAATAGAATACACTTTTCGAAAATAGAATCACTTTTTGAAATATCTCGAACTACTTCTCATCTCTCGCACGTTCACATGGAACCTGTGCGGAAGTTCATGTCCGAGCCATAATTCTCAACGTCTTCAAACTAAAATACAAGGCCAATGGATCCATAGATAAGTATATGGAAAGACTGGTAGCAAAGTGTATGCACAATAGGTAGGTAGGGGTTGATATTGAGACTTTTTCCCCAACCACAAAGATAATCACAATCAGGGAAACATTAGCTTTGGCAACACAATTTGGTTGGAAGGTCCATCGGATGGATGTGAAGAGTGAGTTTTTGAATAGAGACCTTGAAGAAGAGGTGTATATGTGATCTCGGAAGGAGTCAGATATCAACTAAGTCCATGACCAATGGAATCGTGCCAAGGATGAGTTCATCCAAGAATTGTCTAAGTATTAGTGCATAAATTTGGTCATTGTATCTAAGTTGCAAAATAACACAAAATCATTAACGCAAAATGCCCATTGTAGTGGACAACTTCAATGCAAATCAAAGTGGCAAATTGGCATTGTGTCACAAACAGTGTTATCAGAACCAAACCAGAACCCGTTGAACCAACCAGTTGGACTGATTTTGGGGGGTTTCCAAGTAGAATCGGCCCATCAAATTGGAAATCCTCGGCTCCATACAGAATCGGTCTTTCCAATCTAGACTGGTCGGTTTCGTACAGTTCCATATGGGCACGTGTGGGCCCACTAAATTCACTTAAAAACTGAAGAATAAAAAATAAAATAAAAATAAAAAAATAAAACCTAATTCTAAACACTTAATTGTTATATACATCAAAAAAAATTGCATATTTGTGTCTCCTAGTATGGATTCACATGGATGTACATGAATATATATTTTTAATCAAAATTTGAATATTTTATGTATTTTTTTATTGAGGTTTTTTACTAATTCTGATTTTTTGGGTCGACCAGTTGGATCATGATTATATATATATATATATATATATATATATATATATATATATAATATCCCTAGGCCGAACCCCAATTGTACATATAAATGTAAATGAACACATAGGTTGGTGAGCCAGGACATTTTGGTTCAGAGTGTCTTTGTGTATATGTATATTGAGGCCAGAGTGCCTGTGTGGTTATTAGGCTGTGGAGCCAGATGCTAAAATGGTCAGTGAGCCATCATTGTAATATGTAATCACGCGCAAATTTTAATGAAAACACATCACTGTTGCAAACCAACCATGTAAAAGAGTATGGGGGGCTAAACTCCACTAAATAGAGAAAGAGGGTTAAAAGTTTAGGAAAAAGGGCTAAGCTAGGGGGGCTTAAGACCAAAGGAATATTATATTAAAATTCCTTAAAGTATAAAGTATGGATATTTATTTTATCCTAAGTTCTAAGGATGGGAACAAGTGGGGGTCAAGTGGGCCCAAGGTAGTTCCCAACATGACAAATGTCAAGTTGGGAACATGCATACATAAAGTTTGGACTTAGTTCATTTTTCTATGATCTATCTTCATTCCTTCACTCACTTAGCTACCATCCATACCCTGCTGGTTACTATACCTGTACCTGGGAAGTTTTGGAGCAGAAGAGGCAAGTTGTCAAGCCCGTGGACTATTGAAGAAGCGGGTTGTCAG
This sequence comes from Picea engelmannii, assembly GCA_009831015.1. Lineage (NCBI taxonomy): Eukaryota > Viridiplantae > Streptophyta > Pinopsida > Pinales > Pinaceae > Picea > Picea engelmannii. The sequence continues at coordinate 275,298 of ML782799.1, forward strand.
TCCCATGAGCATTCTCTCCGGGTGAGAGAATTGTTGGGAATTAATTCCCAAGGTACCAAGCTACAGCTACAGGGCTCTGAGACTTCCTGTCCATCCTGTTGCTCAAGCCCCGGAAGGGAAGTGGGGCAGTCGAAGGATTGTTGAGCAGAGAAGGGGCACACTTCCTGGGGTGGGACAGGCATGTGGGGAATGAGGGACTGTAGGCTGTTAGCTTGAGTTGGCACCTGAGTCTGAGATTTATGTTGTCCGGGAGACCTTAGCCTAGGTTAGGATTCCCTTGCCTAGGTGGAGTTTAAGCCCTAGCTCTGGGGTGACCCACTGTTGAGAGTTTGAGCAATGTGTTCTAGGGCTGGGAGGAATGTGGAAGGTCTGCACGCAGTTGGTGTTCTTTTTATCAAAGATAAGTGTCAATTGTGTGTTAATTTATGTGTTGTGTTAATATTTATGCATTTATTTTCATGGGTTTTTCTTATGTAAGCTGCATGTATATTTCTGTTATTATTTGGTACGAATCTGTGCATTTGCAGAGTATTTTTATGAATTAAATTAGTATCAGAGTTCAAAATTTTTAAGTGCCATAGCCCAACAAGTGGTTGGGGATGCTACAATGGGGTATCAGAGCCCAGTTTTCAACATTGAGCCTGCATGGGCCAATTAACAGAGTGCAAAGCTTAGATTGGCAAAGTTTACAAGCAAACTGTTTGACAGGATGTCGGGAAGAGTTCGTTTGCAAATTGTTTGACAAAATTTTTACAGAGAAATTGGGGAAAAATTCATGGGTATATAGAAGAATCAAACCCGGGAATTAAAATTCCCAAATTTAATCTCAAATTGGGCAAATTCGAGTTTGCAGATTGGCCGAATTTCATGTTGCGAAGCGCCATGGCGAAATTGGTTGTTTTTGGGCAAAAGCCCCAAATTCTATGGTTAAAATTCATGAGGAATTTGATGTGCAAAAGATGACGTATGGGTGTTGGAGTCGAATTGATGGTTATAGGGCCGAAATTGACCAACCAAAGATTTATTACAGAGTTTCTATGGCGGCCCCAAAAATAATTTCGAAATTGAGCAATTTTGGTCATTTCAGAAAAATTGGAAATCTTAGAAAAATGGGAAAATTTTGGGTATTTTTCCGTACGCTGATGTCAGCTTAACGTGGGGGCCACGTGTCAGCTGACGTGGCGGAAAGGTGACGTGTACTACCATGGTGGCAAGTACACGGAAGCAGGTGTGGCAGAGGTACATAGTGGCGGCAATTTCCTATCGGGCAAGACTCGAAACCCAGACACGCGACAACCCCACGTTAATTGCAAGGGGGTACGAGGTGGTTACTTAACCACAAGCCGAGGGGTCGCAATGCACCAGGGCACGACACATCACCACGATCTTAATCATGGTTAGGTTTTGCGGCCCCTCGCCCCCTCGGTTAACAGTCGACAGGTGGGGGGGGGTGCAATGCGATAAGGGTCGTTGATCGTCGTCGACAACCTCTGCACCATGACCGTTGGATCCAAATAGCATGCAACTTTGCGCGCACATGGAAAATGGGTGCGGAATGGGGCCCGCCCATCCCCCCCAACCCAATACAAAGGCGCCACATGGCATCCAAGGGCTTATGGGGGCCAAAAATTAGCATGTACGTGCCAGTGACGGAGATAAGAGCTAAGGAAGAAGAAGGTAGAATTTGACGAGGTAGGGCCAAGGAGACCAGACGCTGACATGGTGCCACATTGAGATGCCATGTGGACTCAGGTGCCACATCAGCATTCCAGTCGGCATATAGAAGCTAAATTTATCAGAAAATTAATGAAAATTATTGGAAAGTTTCGATGTTTTCCAGGTTATGTTTTTGCAGGGCATGTTTGAGGCCCTAAACAGTGTTTTTCGCTACTCGAAAACAGTGTGCCCAGAGTGCAGTTCTTGCTGCTCGAATGAAAGAGCTCAGCGATAACTTTCTAACGGTGTATTCCATTCGCCAAATGGAGTTAGTATGAGGGAATTACAAGTCAGACAGTGAGGGGTAAATTTTAAGACCCAGTTAACTTTCGAAGGCCATAACTTCCTGCTCCGAAATTGGATTAGGGCACAGGAGCAGTCTATGGAAAGCTCTTGGGCCATAGAAGATAGCCATGGAGCTAAATTAAAAATATGGGCACATAATAATAAGTAGGATGGCATAGAAGGTACCTGTATCATTCAGGGCCAATATATATATATATATATATTGATTGGCCTGAAACTTCAGCAGACTGTATCTAGCAGCTTGGAGCTCAGATGAGGGTGGAAATTCGCCAGAATGTCCAGAATATGTTTATGAAAGAACCCAATTTGGCCCCTACCAAAAATCCAAATGGGCATGTGCAAGGATGCCTATGCACAGTGAAGAATTGCACCTGGATGAGGGCTAAGCAGAAGGAATTAATGTGTAATATTTAAATGACCATAACTTTCTGCTCAAGAATCAGAATTGAGCAAGGAAGCAGGCATTGGAAAGGTCTTGTCCAGAAGAATCTAGATATCCACCCAGAAAATTGATCTGGGCAATTAATTTCACAAGGAATTAGAAGAAAGAATTCAGATGCATTATTGGAACAGAATTGTACATAATTTTCATGAATTTGTTAAATTATTTAATCTAACAAATCTTGTTGCCTACACATTTTGCAAAGTAACAGAATTTAGATCAGAACAGGATCAACACAAAGTTCAGAAGCATGGAAGGCATGGAAAATGTACAGAGGGATTACAACCATGAAGATGAGATCAGAGGGATGTATGTCAGTATGGGTAATGAAGGTACAAATTCAAATGGACATGGAGAAGGCAAGGAGGAAAGCATGAACTTGGTAGAGACCATAAAAAGTCTGCAAAAGGATGTCCAAAGTTATAATGAGAGGCTTATGAAAGCCAAGGAGCAGCAAGAAGGCTTCAACTTTAAGTTAATGCAGAGCTTGGACAGAATAGAGAAGAAGATGGATAAAGAGACTGAGTCAAGCAAATCAGGGAGTCACAGATCTCATGATGAGAGAAGAAGAACAAGTATTGGCAGGCATCACCATCACTCCCCAAGGCATTCAACTAGGAGAGCACACACTAGTTCAAGTCCATCCCCTATCAGGAAGCATAAGAGGAGGTCTGGGGAAGATGAGTTACAAGGAGAGATGAATAAGATCAAACCTCCTACATTTGATGGTGAACACAAGAAGGATGAGGATGCAGACACTTGGTTGCTGGGCATGAGGAAGTACTTCCAGTTACATAACTACTCATAAGCAGAAGGAAGAATTGTCATCTATCAGCTCAAAGGAAAAGCATCAATGTGGTGGGACCAATTTGTGTAGGTGCAACACCTTGATGAGAAGAAGGTTACTTTGAGGGAATTCAAGAGGTATTTTCAAAAGAAATACTTGACCAAACATTACTATGATAAGAAAATGAAGGAGTTCTTTGATGAACTCAAGCTTGGGAGTATGACCATAAATGAGTATGAAAGAAGGTTTTTAGAGCTGCTGAAATATGTTTCTTTCATCAAGGATGAACAAGTTAAGATTCAGAGGTACCTGAGTGGATTGCCATCATTTATCAGTGATAAGATACAGTACGATGATCCCGAGACACTAGAGGAAAAAATAAGGAGAGATAAATGCCTTTATGATCAGCACAAAGGAAGACCAACTTTCCAAAAGGCGTGGGAAGACAAAAAGAAAGTAAGATGGACCAGAGAAAGAAGGGGACCAAGCCACCATTCTTCAAAAATAATTCTCAGGGACAGCCAACCTCTAAAGAACCTAGAATGACAGAGACAATGGGGCAAAGACCAAGGAAACCACCCATTCAATGTTGGGGTTGTGGGGGAGACCACATGTACCAGGATTGTCCTCATAGAGTTGAAAAAATGAGGATCGTTCATAATATTCAACAGGTTGATACAATGGAGGACATGGGCAGAAATGTACCAAGGATCTATGCAATTCTAGATAACAAACAAGCTGAGTTTCAGTCACATATGATTGAAGTGGAAGGTAAGATCAACAACCAACCCATTGCTATTTTAATTGATTCAGGAGCTAGTCATAGTTATCTAGATCCTAAGATGGTGGAAAGATTTCAATTGCCAAGAAGCAAGCTTGAAAAACCTTGGTTAGTGCAGCAAGCTACAGGAGCTAAAAGGAAAATTAATGAGATTGTTAAGGCATGTCCAATGGACATGAATGGACTGGGCACAAGAGCAGATTTGAATATCATACCTTTGGGCTCATATGATTGCCTCATTGGTAAGGATTAGTTGGACAAGCATCATGCTATCCTAGATTGTTATAATAAGGCCTTTACTTGCTTGGATGAGAAAGGGAACTTGAGGACTATTCAGAGAATTCCCAGGGCAATAACTATCAGAGAAGTTTCATCATTAAACTGAAGAAAAGCTTCAGAAAAGGGTGTCGAATATTTGCAGCACATATGGAAGAGATACCTAAAGATAAGGTGCCAAGTATTGAAGATTATGCAATCCTAAAGGAGTTTCAAGATGTATTTAAAGAAATATCAGGATTGCCATCCAAGAGAGATATTGATTTCTCTATAAATTTGATGCCTGGAGCAGCCCCAGTATCCAAGACTCCTTACAGGATGAGTACACCAAAGTTAAAGGAATTACAAATGCAGCTTGAGGAGCTTTCGAAGAAGGGGTATATACATCCAAGTGTGTCACTTTGGGGTGCCCCAATATTATTTGTGAAGAAAAGTGATGGAACGTTGAAACTTGAAAGATGACCTCTTTGATCAGTTGAAAGATGCTAAGATATTCTCCAAGATTGATCTTAGGTCAGGCTATCATCAGGTAAGAATTAAAGAAGAAGACATCATCAAGACTGCCTTCAGAACAAGGTATGGTCATTATGAGTTCACAGTGATGCCATTTGGGTTATCAAATGCACCAGTTGTCTTCATGTGTTTAATGAATGGTATTTTCAGGGATTACTTAGATAAGTTTGTCATTGTCTTTCTAGATGACATTCTTATATATTCTAAGTCTGAGGAAGAGCATGAGAAGCACTTGAGGATGGTATTACAGGTATTGAGGGAGCATCAGTTGTATGCCAAATTGAGCAAGTGCTCATTCTACCAGAAGCAAATTCATTATTTGAGCCATATCATTTTAGAGGAAGGAATAGCAGTGGACCCAGAAAAGATAAAGGCCATTGAGGGGTGGCCAACACCAAGGAATGTCTCTGAGGTGAGATCATTCATGGGACTTGCAGATTACTACAGAAGATTCATTGAGGGATTCTCAAAGATTGCACACCCAATTACTTCCTTGCAAAAGAAGGGTGTGAAGATTGAGTGGACATCGGATTGTAAAAGGAGTTAAAGGAGTTTCCAACACTTAAAGCATTTACTAACAAGTGCTCCAATATTAAAGATTGTTGATCCAAATGAAGACTTCATTGTATGCACCGATGCATGTAAAAAAGGAATCGGTGGAGTTCTTAGTCAGAATGGGCATGTAGTATGCTATGAATCAAGGAAATTAAAGGAGCATGAAAGGCACTATGCTACTCATGATTTAGAATTGAGAGTCATAGTGCATGCCGACAAAGCAGAGGGTTGGAATTTCTCAATGAATATGACTTTGATATAAAACATATCAAAGGTAAAGAAAACAAGGTGGTTGATGCACTCAGCAGGAGGGTGCATGAGATGCATGCAACAGCCATTAGCATGCACCAATCAGATTTGAAGGACAGAATTTTAGAGGCTGCAAAATCAGATCAGAAATACATGGAGGTAAAGGAAAATTTTCAGCAAGGTAATTTGCAATAGAAAAGTGAAGAACATAAGCTGGAAAAGGCTGAAATTTTCATGTACAGGGGTAGAATTTATGTGTCAAATTCTCAGGAATTGAAAAATCTGATTTTAAAATAAATGCATAATGTGTCTTATTCTAGGCACCGAGGTTATCAGAAAAATATTGCAGCTGTCAAGAGCCAATATTATTGACCGGGTATGAAGAAAGAGGTTGTTGATTTTATTGCCAAGTGTTTGGAATGTCAAAAAGTCAAGGCTGAGCACAGACACCATTGTTCAAAGTTGGCAGCTCGTTATTGTGGGCCGTTTAAAATCCTCGAGAGGATTGGTCCTGTAGCATACATGCTTGCCTTACCTACATCAATGTGTATTCATAATGTATTCCAGGTATCATTGCTTAAAAAGTATGTACCTGATATTAATCATGTCATTGATTGAAATGTGATTCAAGTGGAGCAAGAAGGAGACTTTCGAGTTCAGCCAATATGCATATTGAATCGGAAAGTCAAGTTGCTCCAGAATCGAGCAATAGGACTGGTAAAGGTCCAATGGACCTGGTACGGTCCTGAAGATGCAACTTGGGATCACGAGGATGCTATGCGAGCAGAATACCCGCATCTTTTTGAAGTTTTGATTGTATGTGTATATACTGCATTGAGGACAATGCATAAATAAGGGGGAGGTGAATGTAATACCCCTAAGCCGAACCCCAATTGTACATATAAATGTAAATGAACACATAAGTTGGTGAGTCAGGGCATTTTGGGCCAAAGTGCCTTTGTGTATATGTATATTGAGGCCAAAGTGTCTGTGGTTATTAAGTTGTGGAGCCAGATGCTTAAATGGCCAGTGAGTCATCATTGTAATATGTAATCACACGCAAATTTTAATGAAAACACATCACTACTGCAGACCAACCATATAAAAGAGTACGAGGGGCTAAACTCCACTAGATAGGGAAAGAGAGCTAAAAGTTTAGGAAAAGGGGCTAAGCTAGGGGGGCTTAAGCCCAAAAGAATATTATATTAATATTCCTTAAAGTATAAAGTATGGATATTTATTTTATCCTAAGTTCTAAGGATGGGGACAAGTGGGGGTCAAGTGGGCCCAAGGTAGTTCCCAACATGATAAGTGTCAAGTTGGGAACATGCATACATATAGTTTGGACTTAGTTCATTTTCCTATGATCTATCTTCATTCCTTCACTCACTTAGCTACCATCTATACTCTGTTGGTTACTGTACCTGTACCTGGGAAGTTTTGGAGCGGAAGAGGCGGGTTGTCAGGCCCGTGAACTATTGAAGAAGCGGGTTGTCAGGCCCATGAGCATTCTCTCCAGGTGAAAGAATTGCTGGGAATTAATTCCCAAGGTGCCAAGGTGCAGCTACAGGGCTTTGAGACTTCCTGTCTGGCCTGTTGTTAAAACCCCAGAAGGGAAGTGGGGTAGCCGAAGGACTGTTGAGCAGAGAAAGGGCACACTTCCTACGGTGGGACAAGCATGTGGGGAATGACGGACTTTAGGCTGTTAGCTTGAGTTGGCACATGAGTCTGAGATTTATGTTGTCCAGGAGACCTTAGACTGGGTTAGGATTCCCTTGCCTAGGTGGAGTTTAAGCCCCAACTCGGGGGTGACCCACTGTTGAGAGTTTGAGCAGTGTGGTCTAAGGCTGGGAGGAACGTGGAAGGTTTGCACATAGTTAGTATTCTTTTTATCAAAAATAAGTGTCAATTGTGTGTTAATATTTATGCATTTATTTTCATGGGTTTTTCCTGTGTAAGCTGCATGTATATTTCTGTTATTATTTGGTATGAATCTATGCATTTGCATTATGAATTAAATTAGTATCAGAGTTCGAAATTTTTAAGTGACATAGCCCAGCAGGTGGCTGGGGATGCATTAAAGAGGATGCACTCCGCAGTGACATACACTGGTATATACGTCAGTATGTATGTATACTGCAGTTGCGGCATACATACTAATGTATGTACTGCAGTGTACATCACTGTGGGGCATTGCACATCCAATGGCATACACACCAACGTATATACCGCAGTGTACATCAGAGCAGGGTGCTTATTGTATACCCAACAGTACGTTAAAAATGGGTATATACAGCAGTGCATTAAAGATGAATGAATATGCCTATCTTGTGCACTGCTGCGTAGTGCATCATTACAGTCGTTGGTTGGGGGCTGCACCAAGCAGGCTGAGTTGTGGACATCGACAGAGATGTGGCAGGGCAGGGCAGGGCAGGGAACTGAACCACTCAATGTGAAAAATCCTATGCCACGTAATCCTACGCCTTGTAAATGATTGGTTGATTAGCAGTGCAGTTGGACGCACGGTGCTTAAATTTATTGAATGATCTTGGACTTTGGACTTATCCCAGTTATTTATATTTTTAATATCTTGTTTTTCAGAAAAGTCTTGTTTATGTGGATGTGTGAACCTTAGTAGTTTAGGATTTTGAATATGTCTACTCTGTATTCGTTATATCATCCTAGGCTCTCTAATATTTCCCACATGTGAAAATTCATCATGCACTTAGAGATGAATGGAAAACCAAAAACTGCTCACCTGCATGCAATCCCCCACATTGATGACATAGGAATCGGGGATAGGCTTCACTCCAATCCATTCCCCATCTTTTCGCCTGACTTGCAGCCCTCCAACCTCATCCTGAGCAAGCACAGTGAGAGCCCCCCCGTCCTTGTGGCGACCCACCCCCAAAGTCAGCTCCGGCACAGGGCATGGCGAATAATGATTCAACCTCAGACGAGCAGTGGGGTCCTCAAACTTGGAATTGAAATAACCAGCCGGCAACCCCAAGCTCCGAGATATGAGTTCCAGCAATCTGAAAGAAAGCTTCTCCACGGCCTCCGCATATTTCTCACAGGCCTCCCTGTATCCACAAGCCATTGCAAACTATTTAATAACTATCAAAACTTTGAAAGCCACTGGTCAATTTAATACATACGGATTATAAGTATAGTTAATTAATTGTGCTGCGAGCTATCAAATCCCTCGAGGTGCAAATCTCAAGCACCTAGAAGACTATTTCTTAAGATTGACACCTCCAGGCAATTGATGCCTCGCCATGCATAACAGCTCCAGGATTAATAAGGACCTTAGACCAGGTGGGTTCTGTGGCCATTGATTTCTCACTGTTAGAATCTCAGCGGACTCGAGTTCGGAACTCGAAGGAAGACGAAATGAGCCTCGGCTTGCAAAATCGAAGACCTCTTTCCAGTCCCTGACGTTCTTTGTGAGCTCTGTGTCATAATAGCCCAATGGATTATCGAAGTCTCTTCTCACTTTGGTTTTTTCTTGCATGGGAAGGGAGAAGAAATTGGCTGCTTCGGAGAGGAGTGTGTGGAGGAAGTGGGGGGAGACGCCATGGTTGATGACTTGAAAGAATCCCCAGTCCCTGGAAGCTGCGTGTATTTGAGCGACGAGGGAGTCCAAGGTGGTTGGCGTGGGTGGAGTAGTGGAGTTGATAGGGGAGAGATCTATGAGCGGGATTTGATCGAGAGTGAAGTCGCAGTGTTTGGCGTTTGGGCGATGCTCTGGAGAGAGGATGAAGGACGGATCGATGTCTAAACGCGCTGGTGATTCGCTCTGTGAACCCATTTCGCTTCCCTTCTCTGATGCTCCGCCGATCTTGCTGTTCCACGGGGACAAGCAAAGGTTATACCACTGTCTTCAACGAGAAAGGTGTCAATACAACCATTCTCAAGTCATGTATGTGCATTGAATCTAGACAATGTCCAGATGCCTTTAGTGGAGCTTGAGGGGCACTGATACATCGACTTTACACACGATAGTGTATTTTTAGTGGAGCTTGAGGGGCACCGATACATTGACTTTAGACACGATAGTGTATTTAATGAATATAAATACTACCACATAAATAATGGATGGTTATAAATAATGGACGGTGAACGTGAATCACTATCAATTAAGGCAGGGTATTTGATATCTCTTAATCACTATTAAATACTGTATTCGATATCTTTTTTTTTTTTAACAGAAACGGTTAAAGATTATATTAATGGGGTGGGCTAACCACAGATCCGATTACAAAATGGCCTCAAATTTCTTCGGGTATGTCTTTCTGAATCATTCTACTTCTACAGCTATAAACTAACGAACTGAACTAGTTCCTGAACATCTTCTAATAGAACTAAGTTACAATTGAGTGCTGAAACTCCAACCACTGTTTCAGCATAAGTCTCATCATTGTTTCAGCATATGTCTCTGCTCTGATATGTTCCAGC
>ML782799.1:286172-298800 GCA_009831015.1 Picea engelmannii
TAATGCTGATCCAATATCTCGAAGAGAAGTTTCGCCCCAAAAATGCAAGGGAAGATTCGGGAGTCTGACCCAAACTGGAGCAGAAGAAAGAACAGTAGTCAGAGGATTGAAGCAAGGAGTCCATACCATCATGCACAAACCTGGGTTTCCCCAAAACCAGGGGCAAGAGGCTAGGATCAAATCCCGATCTGCTGCCAGATCAAACTCTGCAATGAAGAAACCCTTCGGGCAGGGGTGAATGAACAAATCTTCCTTGATGAGAGGCTTCCAGTGGGCTGAGATCCAGCCATTGAGATCTACAAGGCGTGGCCAGAGTCCATTGAACTGACAGATTAAAGCATTTTCTCGAAAGTAATCTTCCTCATCTTCGGCTTCCTGGCCCATGAGAAGAGAGATCGTTGGAGCTTCTTTAACCGAGCATACAGAAGGGAAGGAGCGAGCTGAGGTTTCTGATTTAACAGCCTCACTGTAGGAAGAAGGGAAGCTACCTGAAGTGCCGGGGGCGAGGGGAACCGAGCATAGCTGATCTGCAAAACCGCGTAGGGCAGAGCCGTCGTTGGAGAGGAGTCGAGTTGGAGAGGAGCCGCACCTGGCTGGCTGAGAGGAAGCCGCCATTGAGGAGAGAGCTGCAGTCGTTGAAGAGGGGGCTGCGTCCATTGAAGAGCTGGCAGCTGCGGCCAAGAGGCCGAGCTGCAGAGGGGAGGACGGCTAGGGTTTAACCCTAGCCGCAGAGGCACCGTGAAGCTCCCGGAGCGTCATTTTTAATTGTGGGTATGCACATCTTTGTGTATTCGATATCTTTGATTGTTCATTATTCATTGTATTTAATGAATATAAATACTATTATATCACATAAATAATGGATGGTGAACATCGATAGGATTCACTATCAATTACTATCAATTAAGTAGGGTATTCGATATTTTTGAATCATTATCAATTAACAATTAAATAGTGTATTTTATATCTTTGATTGTTCATTATTCTTTGGCACACATTCATATAAATAATGATGGATGGTTATAAATAAGGGATGGTGAACGTCGATAGGAATCAATCAATTAAACAGGTTATTCGATATCGTTGATTGTTCAGTGTTCATTGGCACATTATCTTTTACGGTTAAGTGAGATTAGGATTTTTTTCTCAAATATTGTATATATGCAAAATTAAGATTAGGGTTTGGGAGGAGAGTCTCTTTAATCAACCATATAGAATGTCAAGAGTGAACAACCAAATGACAATTTAGTGCCATCAAACAACAACAAGCATTGGAGCCCCACTAGCAAATCGTGTTTAAAATGCAGCTTAAATCTTATGGCTTAAAGATAAACAAAATCAAAACAACATTGATATCTCTAAATATTTCTTTAAAATGCACTGCATGAATTGAATATAATGCTTATTAATATCTCTTTAAAATGCAATGCATGAATTGAGGCATTTCATGGCAATATATATAAACAACAATATTGTATGAATTGACTCATTTCATAGCAATATATATAAATAATAATAAGAATATCCTATTATGAAATTTATGGATGAAATTTTTCAGGGCAAGAGTGTATTTGAGCCATGGCTTTTAATTAACCATTTGCAAATCACTCGACAATTCAAAATGCCAAGGACAACATTACACGAGATTCCTACCAAAACAATCCAAAATGCAAAGGACAAGATTACATGAGATTACTACCAAATATTGCATATTAAAAGAAATGCTTTGGAGGTTGGAAAAGTGTATGTGTTAACATGGAGAACATGAAATTTATAAACCATAACTTGGATTATTGTGGGTTTGTGTAATTTGAAACATACAATTTATTAATAAACAAATTTATGGTAAATTTATTAAATTTACGAAAAACTATTAGTTAGGGTTTGGGTTTAGATTTGTGAGGGTTTAAGTTTGCAGAAAGGAGTTTATAATCATTATGGTTAATCATATCCAACATCTTATCACCGACCTATTTCTTATCCTTGTACCCAGTGGCTAAGTGAACCAGAGAAAAGGAGGGAGCCACGTGCTCTCTCCATTTATTAACATACCTTCACGATGTGCGAGTCAAGAAACATAATGTTTTTAATATGTGTGACGTTAAGATAATACTAATTTTTTGATTGCATGTCAAGGCCTAAGTTGAGTCCCTTCATGTAAAATATGAATCCAAACCTAATTTTATTGCAAAAGATTGAAAGAATTAAAAGCTTAAATTAAATCAGAGACCCATGTAAAAGTGACACCTAATTTAAATTTAATCTAGCATATCAACAAGTTTATAGTTCTTTGATTAGAGTTCAAAGATATATGAATCCAAATCTAATTCCATTGCAAGAGATCGAAAGAATTAAAAGCTTAAATTAAATCTTGTGTGAAAGGGAAACCTAATTAAAATTTAATCGAGTGTAGCAGCAAGTTTATAGTTCTTCGATTAGAATTCAGAGGTATAGGGTTCCACAACCAAGAACTATAAACTAAGCAAGGAAGCATATGAACGTCAGAACTATAATGGAAGTAAAGGATGAAAGATTTGATAAATTTTAACAGATCACAGGAAGAATCGATTCCAAAAATTTTAACAGAGAAAAAGAAAAATCTTACCTGCTAACCAAACATCCTGCTTAATATTCTACTCAAACTCAAAAACATTGATCTCCTTCTCTTGTTGCAAATTGTATGCATACTCCTACTCCAGCTGCAGGTAGCAACCATATGCATGCTCCAATTGCAAGTATATGATCTTGTGTTCACAAAAAAGTGTCCATAGAAACGTGGCCATAACAACATGACATAGAAATGTGGCAAAGACAACCACAAAAACAAAAACGTGGCCATAAACACACCCCATGGGTAAATAATGTGGGCATAACAAATGCCCCGCACGCACCTATGGGTAAAGAAGTTGAAGCGGACTATGCCAAGCATCCCACTAACAGCTGTAAAAAACTTAAATGCATGCATCCCACATGTAAAAAACCTAAACGCACCTTAGTAAAAATCCCCACCAACATCCCACTAACAGCTGTAAAAAACTTAAACACACACATCCCACCTATAAAAATAAATAAACGCACCTTAGTAAAAAACCCCACCAGCAGTAAATAAAGTGGACATTAATAATTGGATGAGCCATTATTATGTTGATCGCATTAATCGCCATTTTTAATGACGAACGACCATGTTTTGTCATGGAAGGAAGTTAAAGGTTGAAATCTTAGCCATTCATTTATTGTGATGACTAAGAATATTCGAAGGATATCAAATCCTGTCCACATAAACCACATTTGTGATTAAAATCTCATTAAATCTGGTTGTGTTAAATAGGTGTACGCCTATCGGTGTAATTACTATGTGATATAAAAAGGCCATATGGCATTAACAACCCTAACCCTAAAGGAAAAACATTGTAAAAGATAGGCTGCCAAAACAATGACAATAGTAACCCTTACCATAATCAAAATGCCAAACAATTAAAAAAATCGGCCTGCCAAAAAATGTTCTCAAATAATATAACAGACCTAATGGAAGCGGCACCTTCCTGCATGATCACGTCCAAATTCCTCTTGCCTCTTGCTGAGAGGCTCAGGGTACTCTAATATTGTAGTGGAAACCTTAGGAGGCCTGGTAATCGGCGTGGTGAAAGCATAAAAAACTATAGTGTTGATCTTGTAGCGGAAACCCTTAGGAGTGTTTTGCTAGATGGTAACATGTGCGGTGAAAGATATACAAATATCATAATAATAGAACAACTTTTTGTTCTGAAACTGAACCTACGATGGTTTGCCAAGAGGGATATAAGGTGTCCAAAATCTACAAAGACAAGCCGCCTCTATAGATGAATCTTTATTGCAAGCAGGTTTGCCAAGAGAAATATACGGTGTACAAAATCCCAAAGCCAGGTCGACTGTATAGATGAAACTTTTATGCAAGAAGGTTTTCCATGAGGGATATAGGGTGTCCAGTGACATTGGAGCACAATGAGTGGCCATAAAAAGAAATGTGTGCAAAGTGACAATGGAGAACAATGAGCAACCATAAAAAGAAACATGTGCATAGTGAGCCAACTTTGTGCACAGTGAGCGAGTGGGCATAGTTGGTACGAGCTGGCATGCACCTAAGTAAAAACGCACCATTAATTTAGTATCCTATCGTGAGAGTCACCCACGACGTTGCATAGTTGGTAAAGAAGGATCCACTTACCTAAGGCAACACACTCACCATCCAATTGACATCTGGACTATATCCAGTAAAAAAACTTAAATAAGAAAATATAAATGCAGTGAAAAAACTAAATCACAGTAAAAAACCTAAAAACCAAAGCAAATAAAAAAATTAAACACGGTAAAACACTTAAATCACCCGAATCACCCAATTTAATGACAAATGGACATATTTTGTCATGCAAGGAAATTAATGCTTGAAATCACAACCTTTCATTTATTGTGACGATGAAGAATATTCTGAACAAATGAAATCATGGTCATTAAAAGGCCATATGTGATCAAAAGGTCATTAATTCTAGCCATTTCCAATAGATGTACGCCTATCAATGTAATTATCTTATATTTAGACAAGGTATTGTATTTAATTAATATAAATACTTTCTAAGATTTAGTTTAGCTTTGATTCCAACGATTATGTAGATTTTAAGCAAATGAATGTTTTTTCAAAATATAAATTTGATGAGAGTTTAATAAAAAAATTACTTATGAGAAAGAGTATTTTTGGATCCAAGATTCATGCAAGGTGGAACTATGCACTTAAAAATTTTGCCCAATTTTGATTGGATATAAATCATCAAAAATTTAATCAAAGTTTTGGATTCATGGGAAATTAGATCAAAATTCTAAATGGATGGAAACTCTTTATGTATTACATTGACAATTGGGGGAAGTTTTATACAAGATTAGATGGCTCTATATTTGATTATCAAACATTATGCACTCAATAGTGTTGCATTACATTGTCCAACGCTTATTCATCACCCATTTGTTACGCATGTGATTTTCAAAGTTGTGTATATTGAGTTCTAATATTTGATAGTTTGTTTATTTATGTGAGCTTGAGATATCACATATCAAGCTTTGTGATATATCAAACTCAAGAGGGGAGGAGACGATATTCCAAGACGCTAAACACAACATATATCATTGTTTATTATCATGTTTTATCTTTCAATGTTATTCACACACACACACACACCTACACAACACATCCCTTGGAAAAGGAGAGAGATGGGAAGAATGCACACATATATGTCTCATGACCCATCAATTAGATGAATTTGCACCATCACTTCGAAAACATTTTGAGTGATATTGAACTCTTAAAATATCTTGCTTATGAAATTCTCAAACAAACTTGGATAAACACAACGATATGTTGAAAATCCAACCTATGGCTAATTTTTAATGGGTGTAGGCTACCTATGTCATTAGTCTTTCCATTGCTCTCAATTCAAAGATCTTCTTACTAATTTGAATACAAGTGCTACGGGTGTATGTTGAAAATTCAAACTATGGCTATTGTTTAGTGGGTGTAGGCTAGATATCTCATTAGTCTTGTTATTACTCTCAATTCAAAGAGTTTCTTGTTACTTTGAATAAAAGTGCTATAGGTAGGGGTGTGTGTGTGCACACACATGTACATGGGCATGTGTATTCTTCTTTTTACAGAATCTAATGCATTTTTCCAAAATATGCCATGAATGCATAAATAAATTCAAAAAAACAATATGCATAATTGCCTTAATAATGTGGGGTGATAACTCAATTCCAATTTTCCATTAAATGAGTAAGTTTGTATATTATGATATAAACAACCTCAAGTTTCATAACATAATCATCCATGAACCCTTTTACAAGTTGTAAATGGGGTATAAACAATACAATCAAAAGAATAGGAAGAGTTTCACCTCCCATCTATTCATATTTACAATTACATAAGTGTACAAATGTCAAGATGATGAAGATTAGATGACAAAGAAGATGACAAATAGTTACAACCTTTGGCTTCTCCACATAACAATTCATTGAGTTGTGAATCCACATCAAGCCTTGTGTGAATCTACAACAAAGAACATCAAAGTAATGCAACAAGTTGAAGTGCAACCAAAATCTAACTATCACCAATCGATCATAGTGTTGGATCTATGCAATAATATATAAGTGCATTTATGACATAGCACCAAACTATCACTCTAAAGTGTTACTAAGGTAATGTGGTCATACTTCAACATTTCTTGGAATGAACCTATTTCTTGGAATGAACCTCTCTTTGGTGTGACTTCTTTAACCATGAAATTATTCAGTTTCTCACTACATTTAGGACAAAACCTCCTCACTAAGAATTGTTAGTCCTTGACAACAATACTCCTAACTAAGGAAACTTAGCTTAAATCTATTCTAAGGTGTATCGCTTGTTGACTTTGGGCAATTTTTCTTTTATCCTAACTTGATAAAAAATCATGGTTCCATGTTTGATTACATAACCTTTGTATTAAAGAAATACATTTAATTCCAACTACATAGCAACTTTGATTGGTGATCCAAACCCTAAGTGAGATTAGATTCTAAGATACACAATTCCTTCATTGTGTAAACAATCTTCAAAATTGAGACCTTTGTCATGCTATAAATAGCCACTAAGCAGAGAATGCTCAATTATGACAAGGTAGCAAGTTCTTATAATCATAGAACTCAACCAAGAGGAAGCATTACTTTTTCATAGAAACGTGTTACAAGTGATTAAGTGTTATGCAATTCAAGGAGTTAAGTTTAAAGTGTTGTCCCATGAGAGAGAAATGATTCCAAGGCATCTAGAGTTCAAAAGCCCCCCTTCCTTACCGGAACTTGAGCGGGCTTACGCTTTATTTCATTGCAAAATAAAAAGATATAACCTTGCTACCTATATTTATGATAGTGAACCTACCAAATTCATCTTAACCTACTTTGAAAATGAAGAAAATGCCAAAATTTTATGATGTTATATAATAGTGTAGTCACGGAATTAGAATTATCACGGAGGAACTTTAAACCTTTTACCTTTTTCTCTTTTAAAACCAAGTTACACTTGATAATCTAACTTATAATCACTTTATTGATAATAAAAATATATTTATTTTTAAATGGTTATTAATAAATATAATTGATTCTTACCTTTTTATAGATAATGCGGTTTGGTTTTAAGTTACCATTTCATTGGTTAGATGTGAGATCCACCGCATATTATTTAAATTCTCTTATTAATTAATAATAAAAATGATTTTATTATTAAATAATTATTAATATCGATTCTTAATTATTTTTATGATTTGGTTTTAAATTGACATTTTATTATTTAGATGCGAGGTACTCTACATATTATTTTAATTTTTTTTATTGGTTGATGTGATCACTTTACAACCCTATGAATTATAGGACATAGTATACAACCCCTTTAACATAACCTTATATAATACAAGGTTACTAGGTAGTATATACCTGTTGAATATAATAATGAAAGTATTGTTTAAGGAGATAGGGAGACAAGGAGTAGGCATGAAATGACTATATGGCAGAAATATTTATTACAATAACATTGGGGGAAGTGAAGGCAGCAATAAGACTTCAAAGTTTTTGGCCAATAAGATATCAGATAAATGAAATTTAAAATTTAAAATTAATCATTATTTTTTAAAACTTTAGATAAAGGGATGTATATTTTATGATCAACCATAAACTAATAAAAAGTCAAACCTAACTCAACACTATATATCATGCCTATTGGCAGGTATAATAACCCTTTTAAAATATACCAGTAGGGGTTTGAAGGTTAACTTGTGGTGGGGTCTTTATCCACCT
Source organism: Picea engelmannii (assembly GCA_009831015.1). Classification (NCBI taxonomy): domain Eukaryota; kingdom Viridiplantae; phylum Streptophyta; class Pinopsida; order Pinales; family Pinaceae; genus Picea; species Picea engelmannii. Next base: position 294,018 of record ML782799.1, read on the forward strand.
CATCCACCATTCATTCGAAACTTTCGAAACTTTGGGTTATAAAAACTTTGTTTAAAGTAATAATATCCATACCCTATATCACTACCCATATTTCACATGGTTTTGATTCTAGTTTCTAAAATTAGACTCCAAATAGCATGAGGAATCATCATGTAACACTTGCCCAAGTTAAAACCACTACCATAAAGAATAAGGGTATGTTAAACAAATGCATGTTGGGATAGTGTGATTCATCCCCATCATAGATATAAACTTGGCTTGAAACTCCCACTCCATGCAACTTTATCATGATCATGTGAAAAACTTAGAAATGCAACTTTACCATGATCATGTGAAAAACTCAGAAATGACATTTGATAGCATTATTCTACCTCAAACCCTAAAAATTTCATTGTATGCTACCATGCTCCAGACAACCAAGCACCCTTAACCATGCTCAAAAAATTTATAGTTGAAATTATAGTTGAAATTTGGAGGAATTGGAGTGCAGAAAAAACTACTATTTGATTTTTCTCTAGTTGTTACCATCTTGTGGAAACATGATCCTTATGCCCAAACTTAAATATTTCTTCGGAGGTCCTAAAAATTATTCCCTAGTTTAAGAAAAACTTGCTTGGACATAAAAAGTGTAATGAAATCTCCTTCCTTTTATGTTTTACCACAATCCATGAAAACTAGGTTGTAAGTTTTTTTTACCGTGATATCAATATTCTCAAATAGAATTTCAAATGGTGGCCCAATGTAAGAGAAAACAATAACTAAATTTCACATATAAATGACTAATGTTGGCGTTTAAACTTCCCTTTAGGGTTTTACTTCTAATTACAACACATATTTGCATACAAGTCCAAAATATGGTTCTGTTAGATGTTGTGCATAGTAGATCCAAAGGAATTTCTAATGAGTGGTTGGACAACACATTCTATTGTTTCCTTGATATATTGATTTTGATGGAATGTGATCAACTGAATTCTTCATGTGAGTTTTCTAAGTGTACCATTTTTTTTACTTCCCGAGCTTAGAATTAGATTATGTAAGCTCATTGGTGTTCAAAAACATCAATATACATATTCTAACCCCTTTGTTAATTCAAATGTGTATTTTGGTCAGTTCACACCATTTCAGGCAAAGCAGATCCCACAGGACATTCCTTGACAAAATTTGGCTCCTACGAGGAGACATCACCTCCATGTGAGGCTGATGAGAACCATAGATATCCTAGAATCCATAGATTCTCATTGATTCCAATGATAAAAAGTATATGGAAATCAAGTTATCTTACCAAAATCCTTCTAAAGGATACAAGGATTCAAGCTTCATGCTTAGATGAAAAAATGGATACCAAATCCTATAAATATTGAAATCAAATATGTTGATGTGCATCATGTGGTTTGGGCTTGGTCACTTGAGAGTTATAATCCCAAACCTAAGTTATTGCAATCTTATCTCAAGGTGGTTGTAGAGATCCATTAGAAAAGGAGCCTCTCATCCTACTTTGAAGAGTTCCAATCCCCCACTTTTGATTGAATGGGGTGAACCTAGTCTCTTGATCAATCTTGTCATTGTATCTGATAGAGGTGTCAAATAGTATGGTCAAGAATGTGGCTAGGGTGAAACCTTAACCTCATTGAGGTGTCACACTTGTTGCTGCATATTTCTCATTGCATTTGTTAACATAGAAATTGGATATTTATTTGTACTATATGGTGAAATTCTCTAATTCCATGATCATATATGGTATAAACCCTCATTTTCAATAATACCAACAATTTTAACACCACATAATGTAAGTAGTGGTAATTTGTAGTGCTAAAAGTTTTTTTTTTTTTTTGTATATTTTATTTGTGAACCTATTATAAAAAAAATCCATGAAATACATATCTCGGGGAAACCCACGAGGTACTTCCCCCCACCAAGTACTTCCCCTCATTTATTCCCCTCATTTCGAGGATGGTACCTATTACCCCCCATTCCTAGGGGTAACCAAGGAGATGATGTCTCAAGGCCTGCATGTTGAAGATATGGAGTGTCAAGAGCCAAATGAGTAGACATAACCCCTCTTCTTACCAAACTTCACCATTTATCGGCAACAACAACATCCACCACACCAGCTTGGCCCACAGAGGACAACAGGTCTTGTTCCATGAGGTAACAAGTTCAGTCTCGTGGTAAGTGTCATTTTAATAATTGAAGCATTTGAACATGTTGTAAAGGGTCCTTTCTTGATTTTGAAAATGTTTGCTTGGAAATTATGCCTTTTGCCTCTTTTCACCTTGGTGGTTGACATGTTTTCCTAGTAAGTGGATCACCCTCATGAAAAGGGTTGCTGCTAGGGTATCTCCTTGAAGGGTCATCGTACCATTCCCATCCCTACTTACCATTTTCCATGCTTATTCCCCTCTGTTTCCTCATCTTTTGGGTTTTCATGCTTATTGACCCAAGAATAGCTTGTACCTCATTTCATGGGAAGAAGGGGCTAAAGGCCCACAGGGGTTATAGTTGGAAAAAGACAAGAGCCATAAAATTATCCTCTAGATGCTCGCCCTAAGGTCCTAAGTGCAATGGAATGCTTCTCCACAAAATTTAAGGACCTGTAAAAAGGAAAACACATAATTAATAAATGTCTTGCTTGTTGAGGGAATGCATTTTGCGGTGTGTTTTACTCTCCTTGCACATGACACTCTGTGTGTTCTTAGCTTCAAGTGGCATTGTGGTGCTCCTTACTTTCCATTGCACATAGCACTCAATGCTTTAGACCATAATCAATTAATGGAAAATAAAGGGCTTGGAAAAATGTTGCATTGCAAACGAGGATGCAACACACCCTCTACAAAGGCACCCATAAATGAGACAATATGAGCCCTTGTATGTCAAAAAATCCTATGCCCAAAAGTCATACTGCATCCACCTCATGCTCTTTTACATGACTTAGAGAGGGTGTTCTTGGGAAACACTCCTTGACTTGGGGATTGATCTACCCAATAGGGCACCATGACAACCCTCCCATACTTAAATTTGACAAGTTGTATAAGGTCTTTGAGCATTTGTTTAATTTGAAAAGGGGGGATTTGATGCACATGTTTGGGTGTTTATTTTATTAAATATGGGTTACTTGTCATGATACATGTGACTTGTGGAGCCTTGGAGGGTGTACTTGTTTATCTTTGCAAGACCTTGCCAGTGAAAGATTTTCCATGGAGGGACTAGGTCACTTGGACCTTCATAGGGGCTTGAAGCCCACATGATGAATGATGCACCCCGGAGCCATTGCACACTTGATATGATGGATGTTTCCTTGGAGGCACTTGGACATCACTAGGTGATGACATGATAGCCCCTTCCACATGGACCTTGGCCTTTGGAGGCCCAAGACGTCACCTACCAACCCTTGACGTCATGAGAGAGGCTAGGGTTTGATGGGATTGATGGTTCTGGAAGAGAGATGATGTGGTTTGAAGAAGGAAGATGCATGACATGACACTCCAGAGCATGAGGGATGGACACATGGCCTTTGGAGGCCCAACGACTTGCATCTATAGGCTCAACGTCTCATTTTTGAGGCCTAGTGTCACCCTTTAGGGCATGGCATCACCCTTCTAAGGGATTAATTTATGTAATTTTATATTTTTAAGTTGTAAAAAGAAAATAGAGGAGGTCGACCTCTTCTAATTTGTTGTTGACTTTTTAAAAGTGAACAAATTGGTTTGAGGTGACCTCATATAAATAGAGGTTACCTCACTTTCAGTTTATCATCATGGTTTTGAGAATTACATACTCTCTTGGCTGAAATTTTCACCCTACTCATGCAATTTGTTCCACCTCGTCTCTTGTGCTTTTGGATGTTTCTACTTGTCTATTGGAGGAAAAAAGGCTAGCACTATCTCTTAGATGCTTCTTTCTTGGCAATTTGGTGGAATATTCTTGATAAGTAAGGGTTTTTCATGCTATCTCTTGGATTAGGTAAGAAATTTCTGCAATTTGTATGTTTTCTTCTTTTCAAGGTTAATTTGTCAAAACCCTTGGAGGAGTATAAGGGCATACACCATCCATCAAGATCTGTCTTTGTTGTCATTGAAAAGGCTATTTTGCGAAGGTTGCTACAAGGAGTAAACGAGCTTACACCCTTGTAGATTTACCTTGCTAAGGTTTGTTTTCTCTAGGGAGTAAAAGGTCTTACACCCCTAGAGAAATAATAAACCCTAGCTCATAAACAAGAGACCCCGTAACCCAATAGATAAGCCACTAATCCACTTGTTGGAGATTGAATATTGTGCATTGGTAAATGTGATATCAAGGAGTTTGAATTATTTATTTATTGAATTTGATTTTACATGCTTTAAGCTACAATGTGCTCTAAGGGTGTCTTGATTAGCCAAGTGATCTCATTGTTGAAATAAACTTTATGCTACAACCAACAGGGCTACAACAAACACATCCTCTTTTCATTCTTTACTCACTATTATACTGCTAAATTTCACTTGTAAGCCTTGGTAATTGTTCTACTGGTTATAAGTTGTCTTTTGGGTGGTTTACTTGCTTATTTTAGTGGCTAGAACTTGTTGTTGTAGCAATAGTTTGCTACAACCATAAGTCGTTACAAATATTGTTGATAACACTTACTAACAACCCTCTAATTTATATCAAAGTCTTGTTTTAATTGTTGGAAATTTGTCTACTTGTTGTTAGCTTTATTTCCAACATCTTGCACTCGATTTTGATGGCATATTTCACAACTCTTATACTTATTTATTGCTGATATATATATATATATATATATATATAT
>ML782799.1:304492-319902 GCA_009831015.1 Picea engelmannii
CACACACACACACACACACACACACACACACACACACACACACACACACACACACACACACACACACACACACACACACACAATAGAAGTGGGAATTCACTCACCCATTATATATGATGCATGTGCAATCCCACTTGACGATGATTGTTGTCTCTGAATATGTGGGTTGGTCCCTCTCATACGGTTGAATAAAAATGCATTTCATATGTTTCCACTCCAACCATTTATTATAGTTTAGAAACATCTGGTTGGGGGCTAGTTCCCTGTCTCTTTTAAGTTTGTCATTTCCTTGAGCTGCAGAAGAAACCATGGTTTGTGACTAAGATGTGTAATGATGATTTTAGGAAGATATCTCCATATTTAATATCATCGAAGCAGTAAAGATGGTGGAATGTCGAGGATTTGAGAATCATAGTCCTCTTTTCAACAGGCTCAAATTTGAAGAATTCAATCCAATTCCATGGGCATAGAATAACTCAATTTTATCTTCATTTCAACCCTAGTATGTGACACCCTCCCCTCTAGAATTCACATTTGTTGTTACACTACCATTTCAAGGTCAGAGTCATGTTCTATGTGTATAGATAATTTGATAGATAAACAATAATAGACATGATATAACAGACGAGAGAGTCAAACTGTGGCTTGTTGTAATTGTTCCCTTAAATTAGAATAGACGAAGCAAACAGAGCTAAGTAAAGATATATCGAGCTAAAATTTGCTTGAATTTTTTATATTAATTACTACATATGTTTATTTATTAGGCCTCGACCGCTGGAAGGACTAATATTCGAAAACTGAAGCAGAAGCGACCCCTCCATCAAAGTTCTTCTAGAATCCGAATTGTGCTATTGAACGAAAGCAAAGGATGCCCCTCTAACATAGTTCTTCTCCTCAATTCAGTTACCATTCACCTTTTCTTCTGCTTCAAAACAAGTAGCAATTATGATTCAGTCATAGAGCAAGAACCTGAAAGGAAGATTGGTTGCTCGCTACGATGCTCTCCTTGATAGGAAACATGGTTGCTCGCTACGACACTCTCCTTGGAAGGCAGCTTGGTTGCTCACTACCACACTCTCTAGTTGAAAGGAAACATGGCAGTGCAACATATGGCCGACATTCCAACAACCAGAGAGTCACAAGGCGTATCAAACTTAGCTAACGTGTAACAAACTTAGCTATAGTGATATAATCTCATTGCATGAAAATGATTTGTAACAACTAATGTTATCAAACTAATGCTAGAAAATCCATAGCATTAGTCGACCTCATGCTTAGTATATCAAGTATTTCAATACTTACTAACTTAATCATTAGGAAAGCAATAAGATAATTTGGTTTTTCCTCGGGAAGAGGCCAAATAAGACCTCAAATTCTTTCATTGGTTAAAAAAATTATCGTAAGAATCTGATAAGTCTATAAAAAGTGGTTGTTAAAAATTTGGGTTAAATGTATTTCTAGACTATTGAAAAAACAACAAGTCATTTACAATAGTCCATGTTTCCTTGAGCGTAGGGACTAATAAGACATTACATTATTCTGCACTCATTTTTTCTTTAAAATGTTGAAAGAATGATTTTTCAAGAAACATTATCTATGTTGAGTTTAAACCATATATTAATCTAAGTTCATCAAATTCATAAAAATGTATAAGGTATTCACTGTGATGAAATCGATGTCTTTTAAAGGTGGTTGAGGCATACAATTAAAAGCTATATCATTAGTGTAAACTGTTGGAAATATTGTTGTCATTGATTTCAAAGACATGGGGAGCCTACAGGATGTCCAAGATAAATATTACAAGCCTACAAATGTCCAAGATAAAGATTAGAAGATGGATTGTTGAAAGTATTATTTTTGGTCAGACCTTGTATTTGAAGGAATTTTTACCCTACATACCTAGCTCAAATGGAAGCACAAGTTATATGGTTGGAAATATTATTTTGAGACCTTTCCAATGGTATATCGCATTATCTCTAAATCCATAGTGTTGGACTCACGTATAGAGATAAACATGAATGCTTTCATTAATGATATGATACACAGATATATACATGATTATGACCCTTTGGTTCGTCTTCCAGGGGTCTCTTGGACTCCTGCCGACGGTTACTATCACTTGATGTTTCATATTTTGTCAAGTGGGTAACCCTAAAGGATTACGTTTCCAACATCCCCCCCTCCTTAATCTGAAGGGGTGTATATGGGTCCAAGGTGAGAGCTGATATCTGAAAGTGGGCAACTGAAATCTCGAAGTGTGCAGTTGTTGATGGATAAATGTGCTCTCTGAATCTGGTGGTTTTTGGATGACCACAAACCGAATGATGATGGTGGTTTAAGGAAGACCAAAAACCAATTTGGTGGTTTAAGGATGACCACAAACTCTGGAACCCTACTCTAGGCTTAATGGTTCCCAAAAAATTTCCTAAGTTAGTTAGAAGTTGAATTTGTTGTCTTATGATAATTGGAAGTGTTCTCGATGCTGGTTTAAAGATGACCATAAACTGTGATTTATAAGAAGATTAAATTCTTCTACCAAGTGGAGGTTTAAGGGAAACCACAAACCGATGTCTAGCAAAAGCTGTAAGTACTCTACTAAGTGGCGGTTTAAGGAAACCCACAAACCAATCATGCTTGCTTGTTACTCCTCGAGTGATAGGGATTCAAAACTTGAATCTTGAATATCAATCGTTGATGTTTTCGCCCCCTATCACAGACAAGGTGAGAAGACACAAATCCTTTTACTACAAGGTGGCTCAATACTTGAGTGCAAGTTATATGGTATGACTGAGATATCTTCTTGGTTATTGATGACCATCACCAAGAAGGGATCCACCCATAGTGGTTCTTTATTCTTGAAGTGGTCTTGCATTTGAAACACTTATCTGAAGGATGATTTTGTTTTCCACAATGCTCGCAAGGATGAAGATCGAAGCATTGATATTCCATGTGGCCAACTCATTGACAATGTTGGCATTTTGGAATATTCTCTTGAACTGAAGCAGGTGAATGTGAAATTTCTTGAAGCAATCCAACACTCTAAAATTGGATTGGTTTGGTGTGATATCGATTATGAATCGTGACATCCTTTTCATATCCGATACCTGTTCTATGCTTGTTCTGCCTGATTTMTTCCCAAGGTTTGATGATCCACTTGGAAAGAGGAAGTTGATCTTTCTCTCTACTTGAATCCGGGGATGGATCACTGAGTGGTTGTTGGTTTGAATCAGCCTCATMTTCTTCACCATCTTTGAATATAGGGTTCTGAACAAGTACTGGTTCATAATGTTGTCAAATATTCATTATCTCAAGTGCGTCATGAAGAAGTCGATTCCGAGTTTGAAATAATGATGCTTTGGCTTACAAAAMTTGCAAGCAYRTTACAACAGACTGCAAAGTGGTTTTGTCAAGTGTGACTGTATTGTCCACAGAAGAGAGGATGAGAGTGTTTAGTAACTATAATAGTTCCTCAAGTCCAACCATTTTAAATTTGGAAACAGGTGTTAGGGGTTTCTTGCAACTCCACCCAGACTTTACAATCAAATGAAAACTCAACAGATGTGAACTCAACATATGAGTGTGTCGACTTCCACGAAAAATGCACCTGTTTACAATAAAAATCCAAGTAGACTTACACATATAACTTGAGTTGAAATGAATCTTCAATGTTCGATCGGGTTCACCAATATGATTTGCAAGTTCTTTCTCTTGAGTTGAGTGTATCGTCAATACTGAACACAAAAAATATGACTAGTGTACTCACCAAAACAAAATTATGTCAACGTTATTGTATTCAAACTGTTGCGCAAAAAACAACAGAGAAGTAAAGAATCAAAACATAGAGCATCAAACAGGGTCCAATAACATGCAAACACCAACCAATATCAAGAGCATTTCCAAACTGGTTCTAGGTGTTCCTTCGCATACTTCAGAGTTTGGGAAATGGTCTAACACCAGAAGAAAATTCCACAAGCGTACAAATTTTGAGATGTGACTATTACAAACTTATACAACTTATGTTCTCCGGCTTCCTCACGCTCGATATGACTTCTGTTTTGTTCCAAGAAACATCGTCGTGTTGCCATTACCAAGAAATTTGGACACCAATGCTTGGAAACATTTAAGACCAATAGTTGCCCAACATTAATATCGAATCAACAGTAAACATCCTCCAGTGATAGTAACAATAGTGACGGAGTACTCCCAAAATTCTTCCATCACCGATTTCTAGCTAAAGATTTTGCATAATTAGGTACAATGATTTAAGGTTTGAATCCCACTTGCTTTGAAGATGAAGGGTGATTCGTAATACGATGAGAATACGAGGGTCATTTTAGGGAAGGCATATTATGGGACATTTCAGGGCACTTCCCACTACCTACAATAGCCTTCCATGGGGATCCCACAGTCAGTGCCTCTTCCTAGCGCAGTTGGATTTGAAACCTACTGCTCACACGATTACTAGGCCATTATGGTTATTTGATTCCTCAATTTTATCCACCTATTGTCTAGATCAACATTGTGTGAGAATGACGACTTCCATGCTATGGCATTGGTATTGGCATGCAATTTTTAAATAAAAAAAACACACACGTGGATGGCATTTCACAAATAATCTACCCGAGTTGTGAGAATGGTTGTAGCTTTGTCTCGTTTTGTAGCTGGAGTGATGGAAACTCCTCATGCGGTTGTTCTATTGTTGGTTGAAAACTATTTCCAACCCCCTTCATTGGCTTGGGCTACGCTTTGGCCTTTGAGAAATGCTTTCACTCAGTTTCGTTAAGTGGATTAGGGCTTTAGTTGAGGGTGAACATAATTTGGGTTTCTACCAGTGTGAGAATATGAAGAGATGACCAAGGTGAACATTCGACAGGAGATGGAAAACAAATAACCTCAACGTTTCTTCTAGAAACATTCCTCCGGGAACATATTTTCACTTCTTTAACAATTTTCGGCCTTAAGACAACCCCTAACAATCATAAAAAAATGCTCGAAATCCCTACTGAGAGAAATTGGCGCTTCTTAGTCTATCTAGAAGTGGCCTTCCCGTTTGCTGGCGGATCTGGACAAAGCACACAACTAGTTAGTTAATATCCAAGATGATATATTCGAACACGTCGACATTTGCATGGACAAATTAAGTTGAGGGTTCTTCACCTCTCCTCCACGTAACCCTAGCCTCTCTCACGAGACAAATTGAGCACTAAGAAGAATGATCACGGGGCAGATTGGCAGGTAGACATAAAGAGGAATGTTTCTACAGGAATGAGGAAAGAAAATGATTAGGCAAATTGATGGATAGACTTGCAGGGTGTAGATTGACAGACAGAAAGAGGGAAGAAGCGTTTATGCAAAATGGAAAATTCCTAGGAACAAAGGCACTCTGATAACACTGTTGGAATCACAGATAAAGATAAACGCAAATTATTTTATTAATGATATGATACACACATATATACATAATTACGACTCTTTGATTTGTCTTCCAAAGGTCTCTTGGACTCCCACTAACCGTTACTATCACTTGACGTTTCATATTTCGTCAAGTGGGTAACCCTTAAGGATTATGTTTCCATCACATAGAAATGAGGAGATATGAATTTTTCAATCCGACAACCCAACTAGAAAATTGAGGTTGACTCAACGAGTCTTTACAGGTTGGCCCTGAAAGTGGGGACATGATTACTATAAATACATGACATATTTTCACATTTGGAGAGAAATCAAGCAAGCTATCAATTCTGAGGTGCACATAAGTGATATGAGGTGCGCTAAAAGTGTTGGGGTATATTTTTGGGATCCAAAGGTGTGCAAGAGAAGTCTAAGGGATTTTCTCGAGGTCTTTCTTGTTCTCAAGGTGCACTATGAAGGACCGAAGGTCTGTGATGTTGCCATGTGCATTGTTTTGAGATTGTGATGTTTTCATCAGTGGATGTTGGAGTCAGTGGATGATGTTGTCAGTGGATGTTGTCATCAGTGATTACATTTTGGGAATGTTGTTTTGAGGCTTGCTAGGGTTTGAAGGATTGTCTGTGGAATGAAGCATGCAGGTGAAGTCATAAGTACTTTGTATGAATATCTTGGATTGGTGTCTACACATATCTTATTGAGTTGGTGCTCAGTTGATGAGATTGGTGTCTCCAGTAGGTTGGTGCCTACATATTTTTTAGTTGGTGCTCATTTGAGGAGAATGGTGTCTCCATTAGGTTGGTGCCTACAATATTTGTAACAATAGGTTGGTGCCTACAGACATTTATAAAGATAGGTTTATGGTTTTCTCCCGATTGGATTTCCATGTTAAACTCTATGCATTATGACTTGAGTTTATATGTGATTATTTTTTCTCGACTAATGAATGATTAATGAATGGTTAAATAAATTAAAATGTATCTTATATTGATTCATCCCCCCCCCTCAGTATAATCATAAGTTCAACAATTTGTATCAGTGCAAGTTCCTTCAGAAACATTTTGACCACTGGAAGGAAGGTCTTGAGCACATATGGATTGTAAGGAAGGTCTCCCTACAAATAGAGCTCCTTTGTTCGATGGAACAAACTATGCAACATGGAGTATAATAATGAGGATATATTTGTAGGCCCTTGGGTTTGGTATTTGGGATTCAGTCACAACATGTTATACAAATAAAGTTGGGAAGGGGTCAAGTGAAAACAATGAAAAAGAAATAGAGGTCATATTGAGTGGCCTACCAGATTATGGGATTATCAAGGTAATGAAGTGTACAACGGCTAAACAGATTTGGGAAAATCTACAAAACATTTATGAGGAGAGATACGATGATTATTCCTATTGTGAGTCAGAGACATAAGAAGCATAGGTTGTGAGAAAGATAAAAGGAGGATCTAGAAAATTCAAAGGAAGGGAAGATAGTGATGATAAAGAAGAATCTCTCTCCATAACCATGGAAAAAAAAACCCACCGATTGAGAAAATGAAGATAATCAGAAAGAAAATCCAGATTCAGAGGAAGAAGACATTGATTGGGAAGTGAATCTTGAAGCAGAACTCGTTAATTCCTTAGAAGAAATAGACAGACTCAGGGAAGAGAATATAAAGGAAAATAAGCAATTGCATAAACTTGAAAAGAAGGATCATGATCTTGAAGAAAGTTATTATCCTGAAGACTCAACTAGAAGAGGCAAAGAGGATAAAATAAGTGGTGAGGATCCAACTGAAAGAAAAGGAAGAAAATTGCAAGAAACTAGAAGTTGAAACAATTTCCTTAAGAAAGGAACTAGAGAAAACAATTGATTAGTTGAGTAGAAGCTTGAAGTTTGGAAAGAGTATTGAAATATTAGATAATATTCTCAGTTTCCAAAGGTCACCATTCAAAAATACAGGTCTTGACTACTACGATAAAAAAAATACCACCAAGGGAGATGCAAGTATGAAAGTCACAAAGCCATCAGAAAAAGAAAATGAAGAAAAGCTTGAAAGCTATGCTAATATTCTTAAAGGATCCACCAAAAATGAAAACAATAGCAGGAATGAAAATTATGACCAGTAGAAACCCGATTCTTCTCCCAATAACAACAAGAATGAGTTCAGAAGAGTTGTTCCACCACGAAGACCTTTAACAAACCAGTACCAAAATCTCTTTCTTGGCTGTTTTTTTTCTTGCAATAATTTTGGTCATAAAGCAATAGATTGTAGAGATTATTCAAGAAGTAATCAGGTGAGAGATAGAAATAGAGGTTCTTACAAAACCTCAAAGGATGATTATGTCAGCAACAAAACCAAAATTTCTCATGGGTTTGATAATATAAACTACAATTCATTTGCTCCTCTACTTGATACTGAATGTTATAAGTGAAATAACTACAGGAACATATCATGTGACTGTAGAATCAACATAATAAAGTCTCCTAAAAAAAAAAGGATGAATATGCTTTTACCATGCATAGAGAAGAATACACCATGGTGTGGAAAATGAAGCAAGAATAACCAAAGAAGGAAGAATGTGGACTTGCACTTTATGCTCAAAATGAAGGGAACCATTGGTACATTGATAGTGGATGTTCAAAACACATGACAAGGGACCAAACCAAGTTTCTTACCTTGAAGGAAGAAAAACGAGGTAGTGCTACTTTTGGAGATAAGGCTTCTGCAAGGATAGTTGGAAAATGTATTGTTAGTCTTGATAATGGAAAGACTAAGACACATAAATGTCTTGTATGTTGAAGGGTTAAAGCATAATATTCTAAGTGTCATCCAAATGTGTGATCAAGGTTACAACATCACATTTCATTTTAAAGGGTGTGAGATATGGAAAACAACTTAAGGAAGATTAATGACAAATGCAAACATAACCTCAAGAGATGTATACATACTCTATAAAGTCAAAGGAAAAAAATGTTGTATGGGAGTGATATATCTCTCATTTTGTCAGTAAAGGGAAGCACAAGCTTAGGGGGAGCAACCCTTTGCCATTGATGTCAAAGGGGGAGAAGTTTTAGACAAAGGAGGAATTGCAAACACAAGGAAAGTTGCAGACATGGGGAGTATCAAAATTTACTAAGGGTTGCCATCAATGACACAGGGGGATATTGTTGGAAATATTGTTGTCATTTATGTCAAAGACAAGGGGATATTACAAGATGTCCAAGATAAATATTACAAGCCTAAAAATTTCCAAGATAAATATTACAAGCCTACAAATGTCAAAGATAAAGATTTCAAGATGGAGATTGTTGAAAGTATTATCTTTGGTTAGTTTGGATACCCTATCTTTGAAGGCTTTTTTACCTTATATACCTAGCTCAAATTGGATCATAATTTATATGGTTGTATATCTTATTCCAATACCTTTCTAATGGTATATGGAATTCCCTCTGAATCCCTAGGAATGAGGAGATATTAATTGTTTTGTTCGACAACCCATCCATAAAATTGAGGTCTTCTCAACTAGTCTTTACAGGTCATCCCTGAAAGTGGGGATACAATTACTATAAATACATGATATATTTTCACATTTGGAGAGAAATCAAGCAAGAGATCAAGTCTGAGGTGCACATAAGTGATCTGAGGTGTGCTAAAGGTGTTGGGGTGTCTTTCTGGGATCTAAAGGTGTGCAAGAGAAGTCTGAGGGATTTTCTAGAGGTATTTCTTGTTCTCAAGGTGTGCTATGAAGGATTGATGATGTCATGTGCATTGTTTTGAGGTTGTGATGTTGTCATCAGTGGATGTTGTCGTTAGTGTATTTTCCCATCAGTGGATGTTGTCGTGAGTGATCACATTCTAGGAATGATGATATGAGGCTTGCTAGGGTTTAAAGGATTGTCTGTGGAATGAATCATGTAGGTGAAGTCATAAGTACTCTGTGTATGAAGATATTGGATTGGTGTCTACAAATATCTTATTGAGTTGGTGCTTAGTTGAGGAGATTGGTGTCTCTAGTAGGTTGGTTCCTACATCTTGTTGAGTTGGTGCTCAGTTGAGGAGATTGGTGTCTCTAGTAGGTTGGTGCCTACATCTTGCTGAGTTGGTGCTTAGTTAAGGATAGTGGTATCTCCATTAGGTTGATGCCTACAATATTTGTAACAGTAGGTTGGTGCCTACAAACATTTATAAAGATAAATTTATGGTTTTCTCCCGATCGAGTTTCCATGTTAAACTCTGTGCATTATGATTTGAGTTTATATGTGATTATTTTTCTCGGCCAATGAATGATTGATGAATGGTTAAATAAAGTAAAAAGTATCTTATATTGGTTCACCCCCGCCTTTCTCAGTATAAGCATAAGTTCAACATAAACTTGATATTATTATTGACATTTTTTGTTTTTGAATGGTTTTGCTTACCAACATTTTTCTACATTCCATAAAACAATGACCATATGACATGTGTCAAACTAAGTTTCCAAGAGTCCATAAAAAATGTGTAAGAAAAATTTAACATGTTATGAACTCAGTTCTCATAAAAGATGACTAAGACATGAACTGTATCTAGAACTAAAAGCTATATTTTTTTCCAAATGCTAAAACTAGCTCATGTCAATTTGAGTTCAATCAACCTTGTGAAAAAATGGTTAAAGGAATTTAATTGTTATCCACTTTCAATGATTTTGAAAAATGACTAAGGAATTAACAATAAAAGGAATTCAATTTAAATTAATAATATTAATGTTATACAAATTCAAACATGTCATGGCTCTTAACACTATCTGTCTTAACACTATCTGTTTCAAAGTGGTTTTGTTTTCCAAACATTTACTATGTTCTATTCAATTGGAAAATATTTATGAATTGTAGATGCCACATGTCAGTCTAATTTCACACAAGCCCAAAATAATGGCTAAGTTACTATAGGGGTTAGAGGCACAATGTTCTCAACTAATGCAGATTGAACACAAAGATCATAATATAATATCCCTTAGGAAGAAGTTAAGAAAAATGTTACACTTAATTGATTCAGGCTGCAACCCCAACCTTATGTATTGTTACTGCCTGAATCCCTCGACCCTCCTAGCCATGGATGTAAAAGGGGGAATCCCACCCCCCCCCCCATCTCACTATAGAGGCCCAATCTGTTTAGGATCTGATCTCCTCGCTTAGGAAACCCAGACAGAAGAATCCCCCTTCAAAATTTTCCCAAAATCAACCTCAAATCCTAAAGTCAAGCTTCCTCCCTCCACGTCTCATTTCAAGGGTCTCACTCTTACTAAAAGAGACATCATCGACCAATTTACAAGGTTATGGCCTCCCCTAAGATCCATGGATCATTATATGCAAAATAAATAGATCTCCATGATAAAAGGTAATCTAAGTTGTTTTTTTGCGGAAGAGAGTTTTTGTTTTGCTTTTTGAAAGGAAAGAAGATAGAGATCTCATATTCCGAAATGCCCCCCTATTTCATGGGACCAAGAGGTATGTATATGAATTGATGGACTTGACATTTTTATCTTGAAGTGGATATTCCCAATACAATGCTATCATGGGTATGACTTCCTCATTTAATTTTACACTACTGGGATAATGACTCCCTAGAAGCCATATGAAATAGGATGGGAAAATGCATAGATTGATTCGAACCAAAAGCTAACATTTTTTCCCGTGCAAGAATATGTGAAGGTGGATTTGAATAAAGGGTTCCTTGAATCCATTCTAGTAACTCTCAAGAATTGATTGCACTTGCTAAAACTTGACTATGAATAATTTCCCTTTAACTAAAAAACTTGTCTTGAATATGAAACATTGTAAATCCAAGACTCCTAATTAACTAACACTAGAAAATAGTGAGAAATGGAAATAGGTTAAAAAAAACACTAGAATGAAAATATCATCAACACCAACTTTCTTTGGATCTAGAAAAGTAACACCCATGGCATCCCTTAAAATAAATCAATTGTAACATCCCTCCCTACTGAGCACACTTTTATTGACTTATTCTTTGAGGACATTTGCGTGCAAGTGATCCGGTTATGGTACATTGTGATTTCGTTTCAATTATGGGTTATATATGATGTTGATGAGGTGTTGTGGATTATTATTATATTGATGTATATATATTGGCAGATGCCATTAACGAGTTTTCCTAAGTGTGCAAGACACATGACAGGTTATGGATGCCGATGGAATCAATGGACTTCCTTGGACTCCAGATTGAGTCAGGGAGTACATTGTATTTGTTTGAGTATTTCATTATTACACACATGTGATGTATGATTTATTTCAGTATGATTTATGTATATGGATTTTTGATACGGTTTTTGTCAGTGGATGCAGGCTTGAGGATGCTTGCTAATTCGACTCACATAAGGAGTAGAGGGGCCATGCACATAAACAAGACATTGAGAGAGAGGTGTGGCAGCGTCCCTGTCACAGCCTCCTAGCACTCCCTCCATGGTATGAATGGTAGGTTAACGATTACCTAGTTCGAGAGGTCCACGATGTCATAAGGGCGGACTGAGACAGTCGCTCACGAAGATTTCTAAAGAGCGTGCAATAAGGCAGAGTCCTTATTCCTTAGAATCCCTTAGTCTCTCACAAGGTCGACCAAGTGGAGTGTTGACTCCAAGGGTTGGAAAAAATTCCAAAACAAGTCTAAGGCAGGTGGCACCCTTGGAGCACAGAGGTGCGTCTTGAAGGGCACATCGCGTAATTAAACTTGAGGCAATAAATCTAGGTGGCTTAGAAAACATTGAAATGATTAGATCTTGTTGGATTAAATAATTAATTAAATAATAAATTATTAATTGAAAAGCCTAACAAGAGTTTAAGCCTAAGTCTAAGTTTAATTTGGGGACTAACTAAAAAATATTAAATAAATTAAAAGAATTGAGATAAATCAAATTCTAGGAAAAGATGAGTAAAATCTAAAGATTTGATAAAATGCACATGTGTGCATGAAATTAATAAAAAAAGGATTTTTAAATAGAAATAAGTAATAACTTGTGAGGTTAGGTGTGCATAGAACAAAATCTCGAGTCAACTGACCACTAGTCTAACTAGAAGAAGACTCCTAATTAAACTCTAACTAAGATATAGTTAGGAGACACTCATTAAATGAGAATCTGGGGAACAAAGGGACACCTGAGAGAGAAAATAGGAACACATTGAGGAATGTGAGGGAATTTGACTTTTTAAATAAAATAAAATTTGGTAAATACTTGTGCATGAGGACATGTATCAGTGAAGAAATTTCTATAAAACAAATGATGTAGAAGGGAAAGGGATCCGACCTTCTAAGCATTGTTTTGCTGCCAAATTTTTATTGGATCGTGTTTTACTTGTGAGAGTTGGGATACAAGGCTTGTAAAAAGAGTGGAATCTCTTCCTTGCGAGGAAAGTCTTGGAGTTATGGTTGTTAGTTTCTTGTGTGTGGCCCTTTGCGGCTCGGGGGGCTAAGGGGGAAGAAGAGTACCTCTAGCATTGGTTGGGAGGTACCGATGAAGTTTTTTTAAGCAAGAGAAAAGAGGAGGACAAGACTTTGAAGGGCATCTTCATTTCACAACCTTCATTGGTCTCGGTATTTTATATTCTGAATTTATTTTGTAGTACGAGTATACTAGTATGTTAGATTTGGTATGGCCACTATAGAATCACTGGAAAGTTTGAATGCCAATTTGTTACAATTGCCGCCAAACGAATAATAGTTACGATGTTTACAATTTTCCAATTTTCGTTGTAACTTCGAGCGTTTTCCACACTCTAAATTTGAGTGGCTTGATCCTGATTGTAAAAATCGAATTTTTATTGTGTATGGCCTATGCTTTAAAATTTGTATTTTCATCCATATTTGAAGTTCGTATGATCAAAGTTTTTAGTCGAGATTATTTAAAGAAATTTAATAGTGTATTGTTCGCTGGTAAACTAAGGAATTAAGTCTGAATTTGTATTCATGGATTCTCTATTGAATTTTTATGTCAATTCAATTTCGTTTGTATTATGGACCTCCGTTGATTTTTTTTTAAATACAAATTTATATCGTGTGTTCTCTGTTGATTTTGTTGATAAATCCGAAGTTATTAGTAGCACGGAGTCTCTGTATAATTTGTATTATAAATCCAAATTTTCGGGATCGTGGGATACCCGTTTGAATTTGTTTATAATCTAAATCTAACAATATTGATGGATATAGGTTAAGGATGTATCATAACCTTGACCTGTCGTTGTAAAATTTTTATTTTGGGGAAAAATTCATAGGTTCGTTGTCAAGTTGCGAATCTAAGAGATTATAACCCGATGGTTTGTTGTTTTTCTTCTTATATTTTGGAGTTTGACTTGCTTTTTAACCTGTAATGCGTTAACCCTTTATACCTGGATAGTTATGCATGTTACTGAGGGCTAGAACCTAGCGCTGGCCCAAAAAGGTGTTATTTGGAGCTCCAGGATTCCGATGCTCTGAAGGATTCTTCAAATCCAACACTCCATTTCGTCTGGAGTGATTATCGACCGAATTCAGTCGTAAAGTGAGGTTTACCGGTAGTTGTAGGTTCTACCCTATCCTTCCACTTTTCTTCGTCAACGATTATGAACTTAATCGAAAGATTGGCGGGGATTCTCCTCACACGAGAATCTACGGTGGAGATCTACTCAGAAACTATAGGATTCAGGGTTTTCTCTACATCCTCAACTTTAAATTATTCACTCGGATCGTTGAACCGCCAAAGGGATCGGGGATATAATGTCTTACGCTCTCCTTTGATCAACCATTGACGTCCACTTCGGACTTCAAGACTCCAGGAGTTCCTCATTTTTTGTAACAACGACTCAATTTCTCCAGAGTGTCAAACTACTGAACCACCGAAGGACGAAGGCTCGGAGATCTAACGAATCTCGTTCGATCGCTATATCTACAGTTGTATTTTACTCTGGGACTTCAGAGTTTCGAGGTTTCTTAGCCTTTAACATCTACAACTCAAACTTGCCAGAGTGTCGAACTACTAAACCTCCGGAGGACGAAGGATCGTATATCTAATGGCTCTCGTTCGATCACTAGATATACGACTATCCTTCACTCTGAGACTTCATGACTTCAGGGTTTCTTAACTCTTGGCAGCTACGTCTCAAACTAGCCGGAGTGCCGAATATTGAATAACTCATAATTCTACGACTCACACTTATCCAATGATCTATGGTCAGTATTAATTATGGTCTTCAAAGCTTCGGGGCTCTGTGCCTCCCAACATCATTAACTGTTCCAAACGCCGAAGTCACGAAGTCTGAAGGACTCAGGGGTTGACGAGCGTGCTACTATAGTTTGATCAGACGATTGTGGGTATTTCGACTCCTCCCAATCAGATCTCGCCCACCTAATTCTTATCAAAGGAGTTTCACACTCATGATGTTCCCACTTGGAACTCTGCACACGTTTTACCTTCTGAGATTTGCCACTTGTTGAAGTGAACTCCAGCGCTCACTTGCACTTCCCTTATGAGATGTGTAGTTATGCATTGTCTCTCATGAGCTTCTGATCTTCTGAAGATCAAGGCCTCCACACCCTTGAATGGGATCTGTGCACAACTTGTGTTTTTCTCCTGAGCTTGGGACTTCCAAAAGGCTTGTCTGCGTACCTCTTGCTTCGACACTGTGCATACTTAGCACTGTGACTCCCGGAAGAGAAACTTAGGAACTTAAAACAAAATTTTTAACTCTTTCTTAGAAACAAACAACACACAGATGTAACTTTACATCATCACAATATCTTTAGTTCATAAAGTTCAAGAAAGCTTACAATCTCCTCTCAGGGTTGAGAGATTTTCTCTTCTCTTCTTTTTCCTCTTTTAAAAATATTATGTTGATTCATTTATCTACCTATTTGGTTTTACCATAGATGGTTGTCATACTTATTTCCAAGTAAACCTGAGTAAATTTTGAAAATGCCATTAATGATAGATTACCTACTTAAGGGTTTCTGGTTATTTTTGTTTAACTTATGTCATGATGTTATT
>ML782799.1:326907-337851 GCA_009831015.1 Picea engelmannii
TTGTGTTCTTTGTGTTCATTGTGGTGATGACTTGTTGATGATATATTGCTGATATATGTTGCTGATATGTGCTCACATCTAATTGGTTATAAATGACAACAATGGGTAATGAATAAATGTTGAATGCTAATTGATGAGTTTTTTGTGTAAGGGGGAAGTTTTGGGAAAAAGAGCCCCACACTCATTCACCCCCCCTCTAAGTGTGGTAGGTGTGTCCAACATTTCTTTCCTATTCTTTTAAATAGTAAGATAATGAATTATTGCAATAGTATACAATTGCATTATGTAAGTGGTGACCACCTTACCAGATTTTTTTGTGTCTTTGAAGAAGTTGTAGTTAAGAATGTTGATAATTCTAGTTTAACTTCAAAATAGATTGAAGTTATGGGAATTAGATAGTTCCTTGTTCCTCAGAACAGTTGCCAGTCTTGAGACCTTAAATGGTCAAAATCAATCGGATGAATCCTAGACTTGAGTGTTGATTATGTGTCTTGGAGGTCCTAACCTTGCGGGATAGGTTGGGTGGGTAGACATTGTATGTTATCTTATGTGATGTGGCAGATCTCTAATATACATTGAAGTTGTATCTAAATATTGTTGTGCATTGAGATGAATGAAATAGAATGTGTATTACTGAAGTATGTTAATGTTGTGTTTCACTTGTTCTAATGATGTTCAAAAAAAATAAAAAATCTTACTGTTATCACTTACTTATATGTTGTAACAGAGGGGCTGTTACTTATGGTATCAGAGCAGGTTCAATCTTGTGACATTGGATCGTTACGTCTTCCACTGTGTTAACTAAATGATTGAAATTAGATTGCTAATAAAAATATGAAATTTTTCATGCAGGTAATCATGGTTAGCTGACACTGGGGAAGTAGACGATGTGGTGCTGGAGGAAGAGGTGTGACACCTCCGATAGTGCCCATGCCAGAAATCTCTAACCCCGAGGGAGATGAGAAAAATACTAAGAAAGAGCAGGTTCTTGTGGGAGATGTGGTAGGTATGATGAGATCCTTCGAGAGGATGTCAGAGGCATTGATTAACCGCCTGGATCAAGATGAGGGAAGAGCATATGTACCCAATGAGGGTTCACAGAGTGCTCCAGATGGTAGTAATAGCATACACTGAGAACTCGAGAAAGTGAAGTTTCTTGAGTTCATGGGTGCCACAGACGACTCAGCCACCGAGGCATGGTTGGAGAATATGGCGATGTGCTTCGCACTTTGTGATTACACCTCCAACAAGAAAGTATGCATGGCGGTATTTCATATAAAGGCGTGTGCTCTTCTATGGTGGAAGACGCTCCTACCTCAACTAAACATGGTCGTCGAAGACATTTCATGGGAGCTGTTTGAGGAATGGTTCTAGGAGAGGTACTTTTTCGAGGAATTCATTAAGCACCAACTTAATGAGTTCAATGCCTTACGATAGGGTAGTCGTATGGTACCAAAGTATGAGGCCAGATTTATGGAGCTACTTAGGTATGCTCCACATTTGAACATGAAGAAGTTAAAGGTCAACAAGTTTGTGTTCGGCCTTAACTTCAACAATCGTGTGAAGGTAAGGATCATAATGCCCCAGTCTTTGCACGATGTAGTTCAAAAGGCCCTCATAATTGAGGAAGAGATGAACAGTGGGGGTCATGGAATGAGTGCTTGTTGACCGAATGGACCGACGTCATCAGGAGTGAAACAAAATTAGACACCAGCCAGACAAACTTCAGGGCATCGAGATACGCCCTGGGGACCTATGTTCATGACACCACGACGACAGACTCCTCAATAAAGGAGTCCTTACAAAGGATCACATCAACAACAACAACGTCATCCGCAACAATAATAATTTAGGTCTGTTCAACATAACAAACTAGGATCACAAAATTTTAGGCCAACAACTTCTACTTCGGGGATCAGGAGCACTGGACCGAAGACTAGATGTTGGACATGTGGAGAGCCACATTACCAACGAGACTGTCTGATTGTGAAGGCCAGAGCAACCGGATCATCAGGACCCACTACAGTTGGAGATTTGGGCAAGGCCCAAAGGATACATACAGTGGTGAACAACCGCCAGGACAAGCACTAGTCCAATGTGCTAGAGACGTCAACTACAATCGCCGACCAAAATTACAGTATATTGATAGATCTAGGTGCTACATAGAGATTTATATCTAGTGCAACGCTAAAGAGAATTAAGGTAAAGGTAGTCAATTCGGATGAGTTCAAATCCATAGAAATGGCATCGGGTGCCAAACATAAGGTTGGAGGGAAGATTACGGACTGTAGCATTAACTCGGGAGACTTTGTAACGAAGGTAGATATTTATGTCACGATCTTAGGATCTTATGACATAGTGATTGGTATGGATTGGTTGGAATCGCATGATGCGATACTTAACTGTAATACGAAATGGTTAAGTTTGACGGATGATTTGGGACAAAGTAGAGTGATTGTAGGAAGAAACTAAGGAGTGTCCTTGAGGTTTATTTCTTCCCTACAATTGCAGAAGAGAATGCATAAGGGATGCACATTATATGAAATCTTAGTGCTAAATGAAAAGGGAGAGGCGGAAGGAATATAAAACCTTCCTGTAGTACAAGAGTTTGCATACATGTTTTTAGAAGAGTTACCAGGCTTGCCACCCGAAGGAGAGTTGGAGTTTACAATAGACTTGAAACCTATAACTGAACTGATAGCGAGAACGCCTTACCAAATGTCAACACCTGAATTGCAGGAGTTGAAAATGCAATTAAAGGATTTGTTGGATTTGGGACTGATAAGTCCAAGAGTATCGTTGTGGAGTGCGCCAGTGATATTTGTTAGAAAGAAGGATGGATCGTGGAGGCTTTTCATTTACTACCGTCAATTGAACAAAGCTACAATCAAGAAACAATATCCGTTGCCAAGGATTGAAGATTTATTTGATCAGAGGAAAGGAGCGACGATGTTTTCGAAGACTGACTTGAGATCAGGATATCACCAATTACAGATTAAAGAGGAACATATCCATAAGACCGCATTTAAGACAATATTTGGACACTATGAGTTTACAGTTTTACTATTTGGATTGACGAATGCCCCAGGGGTATTCATGAGTTTGATGAATGGGGTGTTCTGTGACAAGTTTATTCAAGTATTTATTGATGACATACTGATATATTATCGGACGAAAGAAGAGAATGATGAACATTTAAGATTGGTCCTACAGTGTCTACGAGAAAATAAATTGTACAGGAAACTATCGAAATGTTATTTTTACCAATCGAAGATTCATTACTTCGGACATATCATATCTGGTTAAGGTATCATTGTGGATCCAACAAAAGTGGAGGCTATTATGGAATGGACAACAACAACAAACGTAGAATAAGTATGCAGTTTTATGGGTTTAGCAGGATATTACTGACGATTTGTCGAAGGTTTTTCGAAGATAGCAAATCCGATCACAAAATTGCAGAAGAAGAAAAAGAAGTTTGTATGGACTGAGAAATGCGCAGAGTTGTTGACGACAATGCCGATACTAAAGGTCCTCGACATGGACAAAGAATTCTTGATATGCATGGACACGTCCAAGTAAGGTTTAGGTAGAGTTTTGATGCAAGACGGTCGAGTGATCGCCTATATTTCAAGGAAGTTGAGAAAGCATGAAGAGAACTACGCAACACATGACTTGGAATTATTGACAGTATTATATGCCTTGAGAGTTTGGAGACATTATCTGATTGGGCGGAAATTTGAATTAAAGACAGATCATTGTGGATTGCAACATATATTTACACAAAGTGACTTGAACGCGTGACAAAGGCATTGGTTAGAATTACTTAGTGAATACGAATTTGAGATTACTTACATTAAAGGAATGGTAAACAGAGTAGCAGATGCATTGAGTCAGAGACCACATATATTCTCGGTAATACTGATTAAGACAAATCTTTGAGAAAAGATTATAAATTTATAGATAGATGATGATTGGTACAAGGACGTTAAGAATACTATTGGATAAGATACCATGATGGTACCAAAGTATGAAGGTTATTGATTAGACAACGATGGATTGCTAAGATTTAATGAAAGAATTTATGTACCGCCTAATGATGAATTAAGAAGTTTGATATTGAGCGAAGCTCATAGAGCAATGTACATAGTGCATCCGTGAGTCACGAAGATGAAGGCAGACCTTAAGCCTTTATTCTTCTGGAAGGGAATGAAAGCAGGCATAGTTAGTTACGTGGCGAGATGTCTAGAATGTCAGCAAGTGAAGGCTGAACATAGACATCCAACAGGATTGTTACAACCACACGTTATTCCAGAATTGAAATGGGAGGTCATTTCGATGGACTTTATCGTTGGATTTCCATTGACGGCAAGGAGACACAATTCAATTTTTGTGGTAGTTGACACTCTGACGAAGAGTGCACACTTTAGTCCAGTGCGTACGATGTATCAGGCACCAGACATAGCTAGAGTATTTTTCGGCGAGATCATGAGATTGCATGGTGTACCAAGAAGAATCATATCCGATCAAGGATTGGTGTTTACAGGATGGTTTTGGACCAGTTTCCAAGAGGCTTTGGGAACACAACTGAATTTCAGTACAACGTACCACCCTGAGACAGGCAGACAAACAGAGAGAATGAACCGGATTTTAGAGGATATGTTGCGTATTTATGGAATGGACCAATAGAAACGTTGGAAAGATTTCTTTCCACTAGTAGAGTTTGTATACAACAAAAACTATCATAGTACGATTAAGATGGCCCTGTTTGAGTTTCTTTATGGATGACCGTGTCAGACACCATTAAGTTGGGATCGAATTGAGGACAGGGCCCTGGTAGGACCATAAGTGATTCAAGAAAGGGAATAACTGATGAAATCGATAAGACATAGGATTAAGGAAGCACAAGATCAACAAAGAAGTTATGTTGATGCACATTGCATTGACCGCAATTATGAAGGTGGCGACATAGTCTTCTTGCGGGTAAAACCACACAAGAGTTCGATAAAGTTTGGAAAGGGTGCTAAACTCTCTCCTAGGTTTGTGGGACCTTTCGAAGTTGTGGAAAATAAATGACCCATGGCTTATCGACTAGCCTTGCCTGATTCTTTGAGGCATATGCACAATGTATTTCATTTATCTATTTTAAGACATTATATTAGTGATCCTTCACATGTTATTGACATGAGTTCTTTGCAGGTGTCTGACGAGGGTGCTCTCATGGAAGAGCCAATCTGCATTTTGGACCATCACATTCGACATCTATGATGTTGAATAGTCGATCAGTTCAAGGTCCAGTGGGACAACTATAGTCCACACTCAACTACCTGGGAGGACGCATATGTGATGCATCAACAATTTCCTTACTTGTTTGATAGATTAGACATATAGATCTATGTCAGATACATTTATTTTCTTGCATTTATATACTGTACAAACTTTGGGACAAAGTTTAAAACAAGAGGGGGTGTATGTAACATCCCTCTCTACTGAGCACACTTTTATTGACTTATTCTTTGAGGACACTTGCGTGCAAGTGATCCGGTTATGGCACATTGTGATTTCGTTTCGATTATTTGTTATATATGATGTTGTTGAGGTGTTGTGGCTTATTGTTATATTGATGTATATATATTGGCAGATGCTATTGACAAGTTTTCCTGAGTGTGTAGGACACATGACAGGTTATGGATGCCGATGGCATCAATGGACTTCCTTGGAATCCAGATTGAGCCAAGGAGTGGCTTGTATTTGTTTGAGTATTTCATTATTACACACATGTGATGTATGATTGATTTCAGTATGATTTATGTATATGGATTTTTGATACGGTTTTTGTTAGTGGATGTAAGCTTGACGATGCTTACTAATTTGACTCACATAAGGAGTAGAGGAGCCATGCATAGAAACCAGACATTGAGGGAGAGGTGTGGCAATGTCCCTGTCACAACCTACTAGCACTCCCACTGTGGTATGAGTGGTAGGTTAACAATTACCTAGTTCAAGAGGTCCACGATGTCATGAGGTTGGACTGAGACAGTCGCTCACGAAGATTTCTAAGGAGCGCGCAATAAGGCGGAGTCCTTATTCCTTAGAAGCCATTAGTCTCTCACAAGGTCAACCAAGTGGAGTGTTGACTCCAAGGGTCGGACAAACTTCCAAAAGAAGTCTAAGGCAAGTGGCACCCTTGGAGCACAGAGGTGCATCTTGAAGGGCACATCGCGTAATTAAACTTGAGTCAATAAATCTAGGTGGCCTAGAAAACATTGAAATGATTAGATCTTGTTGGGTTAAATAATTAATTAAACAATAAATTATTAATTGAAAATACTAACAAGAGTCTAATACTAAGCCTAAGTCTAAGTTTAATTTGGGGACTAACTAAAAAATATTAAATAAATTAAAAGAATTGAGATAAATCAAATTCTAGGAAAAGATGAGTAAAATCTGAAGATTTGATAAAATGCACATGTGTGCATGAAATTAATAAAAATGGATTTTTAAATCGAAATAAGTAATAACTTGTGAGGTTGGGTGTACATAGAGTAGAATATTGAGTCAACCTACCACTAGTCCAACTAGAAGAAGACTCATAATTAAACTCTAACTAAGATCTAGTTAGGAGACACTCATTAAATGAGAATATGGGGAGCAAAGGGACACCTAAGAGTGAAAATAGGAACACATTGAGGAATGTGAGGGAATTTGACATTTTAAATAAAATAAATTTTGGTAAATACTTGTGCAAATTGGGCTGAGTGTGACAAGTGTGTGGGTGAATAATAATAATTAATTTAAACTAAAAAGATAATTATTTGTGCATGAGGACATGTGTCAGTGAAGAAATTTCTATAAAACAAATGATGTAGAAGGGAAAGGGATTTGACCTTTTGAGCATTGTTATGCTACCAAATTTTTATTGGATTGTGTTTTACTTGTGAGAGTTGGGATACCAAGCTTGTAAAAAGAGTGGAAGCTCTTCCTTGCGAGGCAAGTCTTGGAGTTATTGTTGTTGGTTTCTTGTCTGTGGCCCCTTTGCGGCTCGGGGGGCTAAGGAGGAAGAAGAGTACCCATAGCAATGGCTGGGAGGTACTGGTGAAGTTTCATTGATTAGCAAACAAGAGAACAGAGGAGTGCAATACTTTGAAGGGCATCTTCATTTCACAACCTTCATTGGTCTCGATATTTTATATTCTGAATTTATTTTGTAGTACAAGTATATTAGTATGTTAGATTTGGTATGGCCAATGTAGAATCACTGGAAAGTCTGAATGCCAATTTGTTACAATTTCTACCAAATGAATAATAGTTACGGTGTTTACAATTTTCCAATTTCCGCTGTAACTTTGGGTGTTTTCCGCACTCTAAATTTGAGTGGCTTGATCCTCATTGTAAAACTCATTTTTTTATTGTGTATGGCCTATGTTTTAAAATTTGTATTTTCATCCATATTTGAAGTTCGTATGATTGAAGTTTTTCGTTGAGATTATTTAAATAAATTTAATAGTGTATTGTTCGCTGGTAAACTAAGGAATTAAGTTTGAATTTGTATTCGTGGATTCTCTGTTGAATTTTTATGTCAATTCAATTTCGTTTTTTTTATGGACCTCCATTGAATTTGTTTAAATCCAAATTTATATCGTGTATTCTCTGTTGAATTTGTTAATAAATCCGTAGTTATTAGTAGCGTGGAGTCTCTGTATAATTTGTATTATAAATCCAAATTTTCAGGATCGTGGGATTCCTGTTTGAATTTGTTTATAATCCGAATCTAATAATATTGATGGATATATGTTAAAGAAATATCATAACCTTGAATTGTCATTGTAAAATTTTGATTTTTGGGAAAAATTCGTAGGGCCACTGTCAAGTTGTGAATTTAAGAGATTAGAACTCGATGGTTCGTTGTTTTTCTTCTTCTATTCTGGAGTTTGAATTTCTTTTTAACCTGTAATGTGTTATCCCTTTATACCTGGACAATTATGCATGTGACCGCCGGGTAGAATCTAGCAATGGCCCAAAAGGGTGCTATATGGAACTCTGAGTCTTCGATGCTCCGGAGGATTCTTCAACTCCAACACTCCATTTCACCCAGAGTGATTATTGATCGAATTCGGTCGTAAAGCGAGGTCGACCGATAGTTGTAGGTTCTACCATATCCTTCCACTTTCCTTTTTCAATGATTATGAACTTGATCAGACGACTTGCGGGGATTCTACTCACGCGAAAATCTATGGTGTAGATCTACTCTAGAACTCTGGGCTTTGGGGTTTTCTCCACATCCTCAACTTTAAAATATTCACTTGGATCACCGAACCGCCAAAGGGATTGGGGATCTAATGGCTTACGCTCTCCTTTGATCAACGGTTGATGTCCACTTTGGACTTTGGGACTCCGAGAGTTCTTCGCTTTTTGAAACAATGACTCAATTTATCCGTAGTGCCGAACTACTGAACCACCGAAGGACGAAGGCCCGAAGATCTAACGAATTTCGTTCAATCGCTAGATATACGGTTGTATTTTACTCTGAGACTTCAGAGCTTCGGGGTTTCGTATCCTTTAACATCTACAACTCAAACTTGTCGGAGTGCCGAAGTACCGAACCTCCGAAGGACGAAGGCCTGTAGATCTAATGACTCCCATTCGATCACTAGATCTATGAATGTCCTTCACTTTGGGACTTCGGAACTTCGGGGTTTCTTAACCCTTAACAACTATGTCTCAAACTAGTCGGAGTGCTGAATTCCGAATAACTCAGAGATCTACGAATCACTCTTATCCAACGATCTACGGTCATGATTAATTCCAGGCTTCAGAGCTTCGGGGCTCTGCGCCTCCCAACATCGTTAACTGTTCTGAACACCGAAGTCACGAAGTCTGAAGGACTCAGGGGTTAACGAGAGAGCTACTCTAGTCTGATTGGATGGTT
The DNA here is from genome assembly GCA_009831015.1 of Picea engelmannii. NCBI lineage: Eukaryota > Viridiplantae > Streptophyta > Pinopsida > Pinales > Pinaceae > Picea > Picea engelmannii. The sequence goes on from ML782799.1 coordinate 335,837, forward strand.
GTGGGGAATTCAACTCCTCCCAATTAGATCCAGTCCACCTAATTCTTATCAAAGGGATTTCACACTCATGATGTTAACACTTGGAACTCTGCATACGTTTTACCTCTTGAGATTCGCCACTTGTTGAAGTGAACTCCAACGGTCACTTGCACTTACCTCCTGAGCTTTGGACTTAAAGGGTTGCCTATGCACCTCTTGCACTAACTCTATGTAGTTCTTCATTGTCTCTCCTGAGCTTCCGATCTTCCGAAGATCAAGGCCTCCACACCCTTGAATGGGCTCTATGCACACCTTGTGTTTTTCTCCTGAGCTTGGGACTTCCAAAAGGCCTGTCTGCATACCTCTTGCTTTGACACTGTGCCTACTTGGGCACTGTGACTCCCAGAAGAGAAACTTAGGAACTTAAAACAAAGTTTTTAACTCTTTCTTAGAAACAGACAACACACAAATGCAGTTTTACATCATCACAATATATTTAGTTCAGAAAGATCAAGCAAGCTTACTGTCTCCGCTCAGGGTTGAGATATTTTCTCTTCTCTTCTTTTTCCTCTTTTAAAAATATTATGTTAATTCATTTATCTACCTATTTGGTTGTACCGTGGAGGGTTGTCATACTTATTTCCAAGTAAACATGAGTAAACTTTGAAAATGTCATTAATGATAGTTTTCCTACTTAAGGGTTTCTAGTTATTACTGTTTAAGCTTATGTCATGATGTTATTGAATTTCTTTCCTATTCTTTTAAATATTAAGATAATGAATTATTGCAATAGTATACAATTGCGTTATGTAAGTGGTGACCACATTACCAGATTTTTCTGTGTCTTTGAAGAAGTTGTAGTTAAGAATGTTGGTAATTCTAGTTGAACTTCAGAATAGATTGAAGTTATGGGAATTATATACTTCCTTGTTCCTCAGAACATTTGCCAGTATTGAGACCTTAAATAGTCAAAATCAATCGGATGAATCCTAGACTTGAGCGTTGATTATGTGTCCTGGAGGTCCTAACCTTCCAGGATAGGTTGGGTGGGTAGACATTGTATGTTATCTTATGTGATGTGGCGGATTTATAATATACATTGAAGTTGTATCTAAATCTTGTTGTGCATTGAGATGAATGAAATATAATGTGTATTACTGAAGTATGTTAATGTCATGTTTCACTTGTTCTAATGATGTTCAAAAAAAATAAAAATCTTAGTGTTATCACTTACTTATATGTTGTAATAGAGGGGATGTTACATCAATCTACATTAATATACCAAGTTAGAAAGGAAAATTTGTATCTCTATCTAACCAACACACGATATTGTCTCAATCAAATCCCAAAGCCCTTATATCTTCCTCATAGCCTCCTCCCTAGGTTTCTTTATATATATCCCTACCTCTTGCGAGTCTATTACCCACCCCCATTATCATGACCCAATCATTCCATGTAACACACCCGACCCCTAAGTGCTCTTTTAATGGGTCGGGCATCAAAATTTCACTTTCCTTAACTCTCTCTAGGTTCCCCTTTCTTCATATTGCAGGTTCTTCCAAACCCACGGGCTCTTTCCTAGCCCCTTTGAAGGATTTGAACAACATGCACTAGCTCTTCATGCTATCCCCTTCCTTCATATGACCTCAGGTTGTGACCACAGGCCTAATCAAAATGCGCTTCATGACTTCGCAACTTCGGTTATTTTGCTGTGAGTCACTTGAGTCTCTCGACTTCCTGAATTCCAAACTAGAGCCTAGCGAGCGTTATCTCCTTCCCTTATTCTCAACTGATGTGACCTCCAGCTATGACCCGGGGCCCACTTTCGAGCGTTTCAGGAATTCGCACCTCGCGGACTCAAAATTTAGCTCACCTCCGTCTCCCTGAAGTCTGAACTCCGAACTTCACTTATGTCAGATCAACGGTCCATGGCCTTTTGCGATCCAACGGTCCAGATCACCTCTTCATGAATTAGGACTTGGTGTTTTGGGATTTTGTGTTTCGCGAAGTTGGAAGATTTCTTGCCTCTTTTCCCT
>ML782799.1:342884-361265 GCA_009831015.1 Picea engelmannii
CACATATTTATGCACTTCATCACATTATTATTAATGTTTTCACGAGTGCCACACAAAAAAATCTTGATTGTTTCTACCACAATACGACCACCATCACTATGGTGCCAAATAATTTACTTTCATATGCGTACCAACTCTCTCATTTTAGAGAAAACGTAATAATCAACAAGAAAAGAATTGAGGGCTCTCCATTCTTCCAATTCTTTCTATATTGCCTGGGACTTTTTAGCCTAGCTGATTTATCTCTAAAGGCCTCACTGCATTTTATTAACATGGATTCAACCAGGCCTATTCAATCAAACATACTCCTTTATCCATTCATTAGTCTTCTATTCATTACGTGATGTTTTCAAATTGTAATCCAGGATTCTTATATATATATATATATATATATATATATATATATATATATATAAGATTGTAGCTCACTGCTTAATTCTCAACAATAATTAAGGTTGTGACTTTGTCTTCCTGACAGAGTCTTCACACAGTTCTTCCAGAGGGAACTCCCTCAGCATGCAACTTCCTTATTGCATATCCATGGCCTCAACCTTGAGTTAGCTTCATTTGTTTACCAAATATTCCATAAGGAATATAAACATGCATCTTTGTCATGCATCCAAATTATGTATCCACACATATTCTGGTTTTGTTAACTTACATCCATGATGTACTTAACCATATGCATAATCAAAATCTTGTGTGTAGTTTCCATGGATATATCTCATAGCCTACATACTTATCTACTTTAAAATCATTCAACTCATGATTGTTTACAATCATTCTTATGTGATCCTCAAATGCATAATCATTTGCCTCTTATCATGACAACAGAGCATCCTTGCTTGTTTACTCTTTCATTTATATGTATTGGCTTTTCTTGGGGGGATGGAGCACATTCCCCTTAAGCTATCATTCAACACAAAACTTTCATGAATCTTCAAAATGGAGTCAACCATGCATCCATGGTATTCATTCAATCTTGGCAAGTGCAATGCTTATCTCTCATTTCCCTCATTTAGGTAGTCACCTCGTGCCTTTAGTAAACCTATACTCTTACATCATACATGTGCATCACTTTCACATTTAATATCATTCAAACCTAACTGGTATTACTATCATGCTTCATGTCAAGAAGCTTCACAATGCATTAAATCCATGCACTCAAGCATAAACAATACAAGCCTAACCAAACATTCATCATGCAAGCTCACGTGCATCTCAGACTCCTAGATCCTCCTCCAAGGATATTGCTGCCATCCTTATGACAATCCTCATAGGAACACTCACCACTGAGTTTTCCTCTCAGTTGAGAGCTGACAAACATTCACACGACATCCGCATGGATGTTGAATCAGACATAGTCATAACCATGTTCCCTTTTTATACGATAACAACTAGCAAGAAAACATTCTTGCCTCAACCTCCGTGGAACATTACCCAACTTATAAATACATTATGGGAAATTAAAACCATGCCCAAGGTAACAGAATTAGCCAAACTAGCTTCCAATTATATCTATATGGCTACCATTCACCAATGGATGTCAATTTGACCCCTTGGGATTCTAGAAGTGCCTCGACACTTCCTTTACCACATTCAGGATCAACATTTAGTCAACCATTTTGTCTTAATTATAATAAGTTTTTAATGACTAATAACATTTGGACTATTCCCTTACAACCCAAATGCAACTTCAAGTTATGTTTACTTACTAAGTGTCCTGGTTTATAAATCCAGAGTATCTTTAATTCAAGATCGGTCTTGACTATTACACCTAGACTTCTTCCTTCTGTTCAACAACAATCAGGGATAGAGGCCACTCTCCTCCTCCCACAAGAAATCTGGCAGGTTAGTTTCCTATTCACTATGCAAGGGAGGATGTTGCGATTTCTCACTCAATCGCTCTATATTTCTACAGCTCCATTTATCAGCTTGATTAGAAAAAAATCTTGTCCAACAATTCCCATACCCAGAAAAAAAATTCGTTTCTAAGTCCACTTGAAACCTGAGAGCTGCAAATTCTCTCCTTTTTTAGGGAATGGTCACCAGACTCATTCCTCTAATCGTGAGGGGTTATACACCTATACTAGGTTTAACCCTTCGCTAAAGAAGTAATCATTACTACTACAGATCCTTTCCATCCGTTCACATTGCTATTTTAGTTTAAATATTAGTGTTCTTCAGCATAATCCCACTCCTATAAGATCAACTATCATTACCCAAAGAAATGATAGGCTTCCTTCAAGAATATTTTCATACGACTCGTGCATGAGCCCAAGTAGGCCAAGTGTTGTTTCCATTCTCTAATACCAATTTGTAACACACCTGACCCCTAAGTGCTCGTTTAAGGGGCTGGGCATAATTTTTTTTCTTTCCTTAACTCTCTCTAGGTTCCCCTTTCTTCATATTGTAGGTTCTTCCAAAGCCGCGGGCTCTTTCCTGGCCCCTTTGAAGGATTTGAACAACAAGCACTAGCTTTTAATGCTAGCCCCTTCCTTCATATGACCTTAGGATGTGACCACAGGCCTAATCAAAAGGCGCTTCGCGACTTCAGGACTCCGGGTATTCTGCTGTGAGTCACCCGACTCTCCCAACTTCTCGAATTCAGAACTAGAGCCTAGTGAGCGCTAGCTCCTTCCCTTATTCTCCACTGATGTGACCTCCAGCTATGACCTAGGGTCCACTTTCGAGCATTTTGGGAATTCGCATCTCGCGGACTCAAAAGTTAGCTCACCTACTTCTCCCTGAAGTCCAAACTATGAACTTCACTTATGTCATATCAACAATCCACAACCTTCTGCGATCCAATGGTCTAGATCACCTCTTCGCGAATCGGGACTTCACGTTTCGGGATTTTTCATTTCACGAAGTGGGAATATTTGTTGCCTCTTTTCCTCGATTCCCAATCCCCAAAATCCACTCACGTCATATCGATGGTCCATGACTTTCCTCGATTCAATGGTCCAGGTCACATTGCGACTTCGGGTTTGAAAGGTTTAGTCACACCAACACGTGATTCTCCCATCGCGCGAACTTCGAACTCACAGATCTGACGGTCAAGGTGGGTCCCGATAGATCCTTGGATCTATGGTCTATATCGCATCGCGACTTCGGGTTTAAGACTTCAGAGGATCTGTCCCCTTCACAATGATTACCAACATTCGTCAAACTTGCGAAGACTGAAGGAGTCGAGGTGTTAACGCCTGCACTCCTTCTTCAAATCTAACGATCGTGACAGACCTTGGACCCTCTCGAAAAAATCTTGTCCAATCATCTTCCAAATGAAAGGATATTCCCTTTTGATACTTGAGTCTCACTATTCTTCCTGGGCTTTGTTGGTTCTGAAAGGATTAAGAGCTTTGCGATCTTTCTCTTGAACATAATGCTTGGAATAATTCTTCTTCGCACCCCTTACGTTCATTCCTCAACTCTAGGACTTAAGAGGTTCTTGACCTCTGCCCACCTCATAGAGACTCCATGCATATTAGTACTACCTCTCCTGAGCTTAATAGACTCCATCCTCCCAGAGACTCTGGGAAACTAGGAGTGTCGACGTGCACCCGTGAAAACCATGGCCAAGGTCGACGAACTCACAATCCACTTATTTTAACTTAATCCATCACAGGGCTCGGGCATTTATGTATACAAATCAGAAAAATCCATACTTACTTAAATACACAATTTAAACAAGAATAAAGAGATATAGTATAATCATTAAACAAACATGCATATCCGTGAGTCATTCACATGATATCCAACTTGATTACATAGTTACAGCTCAATTACACAAGGTATGAGAACACTTATCTATTACAGGCTGTAGCCAACTAACTGACTGTGTGTGTGTGCCTTTCCACCCAACCATAGGCTTAGAGGCATTCATTCTTAGCACTCTGGCCACCTCGGTGCCAAGCCATGATATCACTAGGGAATATACGCCATCTCTCAGAGAGACTCTCTCTTTCATAGAGACCCTGTGAGGTTTATCAGATGCTTGCTCAACATCAAGCTCACGTTTTGGTTCTTTAGGTCATGTTCTCTGCACTCCTTTTTGGTTCGCGCACCTCCTTCCGAGCTTGCGCCCTTTTCTAGTGTCTCCTCTCTCGCTATCTGCTTCTGTATCTTACGGTTACCATCCTTCTTTTGGAGGGTTTTTGACCCATCATGTTCCTTTTGTTAGAAGGAATCTCAGGTCTACAGGTTTCTGTGGTACTTCGGGATGACAACCCATGTTTCCATTCATGGGGGTTGTTGATTATTCAACCACCAGTCATTTCCTTCATTAACTGATTCTTTCCTCTAGAGATATCATGGCTCGTACTTCAAGGCTTCACCCCCCAACAATCAGTTATGGGCAATTTAATAATAATACATTTACATCATCCACATGCCTTAGCATGGTAATCCTATTTTGAGATTAATTACAAGCTGGGGGAAACATGGCGTTACATTTCATCAACTCTTTGTGAACACTTTTTGGACCCTTGAAAAATCCCCATCTATTGGGATGCATGGATCTCTTAAAGAAAGTTCAAAAACATCTTTAGAGATACTCCCTCCATATAGAATGGTCATAAGAAAACAAATAAAAAAATCATTACAACAACGTGGAAAAGAATGAGAGGGAGAACAAGAAGCCAAAATACCCAAAAAGTCAGGGAGAAAACCAAACAGAGAAAAAGGGGAAGAAGAAACAACTAAAGAAAAACAATTTGGAATCTAGACTTCATTGGACATGATCTATCATGTAGATGGTGAAGTGTCCACAAATCTGATATTTAGATAATGAAAGTAATCTCATGGAACCATAGAGGACTAGGAAGCTGTGATGGGAAGATAACAACAATGAGAGTCCTTATCAAATCAGAATGACCATCTAATTTTCTTCTACAAGAAACCAAAATAGAATCTAAAGCAATGCTGGAAATAGGAAATAAAAATTGGAGAAATGATAAAGGGTGGGAAATTAGTGCTAGAGGAGCTTCGAGAGGATTATGAATTCTTTGGGACTAATCTCAAATAGAGTTGAGTGAAATACATAAATCTCTTCACTAGATCTTATCCATAATGACAGATAAGGCATCTTGAAGGCGATTTTGATTCCTTAACACCCATGCCTCTTCTTAATATTTAGAGAAACAAGATTACTGGAGCTTGATAAAAGAAAAGAGACTGAAAGTGTGTAATGTTGGACTATGTACATTCGGGTTCCAAATTCCAATTCAAGCATTGGGCTCTAGATACTTCATTGCATATTCATGCAATTATAACTTAGTGTAACAAGTTTTATTTATCATTACCAAGTTTATGCCAATCTATTAACCACATTTACTAGTATGGTCAGGTCAACTGACTCAAGAACCAATGAAGCGCTTCTGTCACACACATATCACACTTATCTTAAAACTATATGAAAGCTTGTATTATTTACGACATAAATTTAAAAGGTTAAAGAGATCAGATGATGATGCAACAAATGCTTATTCGTAAGAATTTAAATGGAAGGATAAGGAAACTTATAATGTTTCAAGCCAYTGGAAATTTTAACGTGAATAAAATATATAATAATTTRCACAATCTCCCTCTTCCTGCATATTAACATTGCATGGTAACTCCTCTTTCTTACCTCATAAATCCTATCTATTGTCTGATATGGTCTGTATTTCTAGTCGGTTKCTCRCCCCAAACTGTACTGATTTCTCGCATCTCCAATTRCCCCTACAAGGGATCACCCACATCACAAAATTTGTAATGAAAACATGCCTTGTCCAGTATCATTTCATCCTCCTTAACTCTATAGGAGTGCTTATGATGGATTTTTCAAAGCATACTGATCTGTTAGCACATCGCTACTTTTCRGTTTTTGAAAAAATGGATGGTTTAACAACATAGATGCATACAACCTTTTATCCAGTGGCTCCAAGCAATTCTCTATCAAGTCTCTGGTCATCATATTCTTTACACTTTATAACACCCGAGGCTTTTCCCCTTTCCTGATTGTATTAAAGGTATTCACCACACTCCCACACTCTCGGTATGGATACTCCACTATCAACATCTCTGGGACGCACATGCCAAACAAATACACATTCACCAACTCACTGTAATTCATGTGAGTCTACAGGTGCACTAAACAATTTGCAACTACTATAATTGTAAATTTTGTTACAAGCTTGTTAAAAAACAAATACATGGCAACATTGCACTTCACATCCAATATATGACATCACTTGTATTTATTTCACTGACATACATTTAATGACCTCAATGAATAGATGCTATAGTTATCTAAGATTAAAACTCCAAACTTAGGTTATCTAAGATTGGAAAAAAATTACATTGTGTGTGAGTTCAACGATTAAAACTCAAAACTTAGGTATAACCTAAAACTAAAAAAATGCATTCTGTTAGATCTCGACAATAAGACTTTGAATTGGTTAGCCAATCGCATGTGTGATAAAAGTAATTTAAATATTATAAAAAAATAATTATTTTGGTAAGCATATGTACGACATTGGACAAGAAAAATATTTGTAGTCAAAGGAAAACTAATGAATGGTCAATGATGAATTGAATGTTAGAGTCCTTGCCATCCATAGGAACTAATAATTGAGAGCATAGTTATAATGCATTTTTTCTTTATCATTTTTCATAAACTATTGTGAACTTAGCTTCACACGAGTCATATTTTTATTGTTCATGGTTAAATATAATATATAAGAAGTCCCGTAATCATATTTTATAATAATTAAAGTATTATAAAATTTAAGTTCGTATTATTATAGTTTTTAGCTTAAGTTCATTCAAACTTTAGTCATATTTTATAAGAATAAGTGTAGTGTTATCGTGTAAATTTGTCTTAGTAACTTTCATGAACTATTCATGTTGTCATTGATCAATGTTGAATGGAACACATAAAAAGTTGTTTAACCATATTTTATAAGAATTGAAATATTGCAATCTCTGAGTTCAACGTTTTTTTTTTAAACAAAAAACTGGGGAAATTTTATTTATAAAAGTTGCGAGAGAACTCACAGATAGAGTGCATACATATAAACAAATCTTCCATTCAAAAAAACTAAAAACCAGGATGATAACTAACTATGATTTCATGAAGATCAACTACTAACTTAGGTAGGGACTGTAATACAAAAGAGTTCCCATAGTATAACTTGTAAAGCACTCCTAGAATCAAAATACAAAATCACTTCATCTAGAATTTACTAGGTCGGTGGGTCTTTGTTGCCTGAGGCAACATCTTTAGGATCAAGAGTTGAATTCAGGGTTGAAATATGTTGATGAGGACCAGGAGAAGAGGCACCCTCTGAATTGGTTGTTGCTGTTTGAGTAGGCATAGTGGAGCTGAGACATAATCAAATATCCTCCAACTGAGACCTCAAAGAAACACACTCATCATGTAATTGTTGTTGTCCTTGCATGTGTTCCACCAATACATCTAAAGCTGCGAAAACTTGAGATGAAATACCACTTACTTGGATTTGGAGTGCCTAAACTAAGTTGAACTTGAGATGAAATACCACTTACTTGTATTTGGAGTGCCTAAACTAAGTTGAGGAGTTCAGGCTGGTCCTCTTTTGGTGGTTCCTTTCTCCTCTGCAAACTGCCATCACCCCCCTTAGCCATAATTCTGAGCACTCTGAAGATTGAAGGATGGATAAGCTTAATTGTCTTAGTAGGCGAGTGCAGGCCCAGGGACATATCCACAAATTGCTCCAAATTATTTTATGATGATCCATGTTTCAACCCAGTTAAAATACAACCCGAGCTAATGAGAAACCACATCCAGGGAGGATGAATTGAGTCTCCCATCATATCCATAAGGTGGGAGATACACTCACACAGAGAATCAACCCTTTCATAGTAGGATTAAGATCTGAGTCCCACGTGTATGATGTCAATGGGTGTGAGGGTGATGCCAACCACTAAATCTAGTGTACCTAAACCATAATGTCGATGCAATTCCAAGATAAGTGAAGTGACTACATTTTTTTTGTGGGAATATTAACACATGCGCGCTTGAAGAGGAGGTACAATATGTAAAGACCATGNGGGGGGGGGGGAGTCTGCAGGTCTAGAGCATTCCTCGTGTGAGCGGTGGAGCCCTGAATATGTCCAAAAAACATTGCCACGCATCCCTTCCTTAAGCTTCTGACATGGCTTGAATGTCTTGGTGAACTACTCCATGTATGGGTTGTGGCTAATTCCCTTGCGTCTACTCATGGGATATGAATTAGGGAGGGGCACCCATTTACCCTCAATGTACCAAACATGTCTCTGATAGCCATATTAGCTTGAAGATCTGCGATTGAATTATTATGCCGAAGAATGTGGAAAGGAACCAGACATTGGAAGGTTTCCATCTCTTGTTGGATTCATCAAAATATTGAACTTAGATGAATATCAGAAAGCAAAGACTTCAACCTCATGTGGTTGATGACAATTTTTGAATCTCCCAACAGGGTAATAGAGTCCGTGCCTTGTTTCCTGGCCAATTGCAAGTCTTGGAGAAGAGCATACACCTCGACTTGGTTATTGGTGGCATGTCTAATGTTCCATGAATTTATAAAATCGTGATATTTCGTCCTTGGTTAAGGATTACCCCACCCACTCTTGCCTCCACAGATCTATGTGTTCAATGCTATTATAGTTTTTAGTTTTAGTTATGGTTTATGCCTTAACTACATTTTATTATAAGAATTGAGAGCATAATTATTGTGTATATTTTTTTTAGTCATTTTTTATGAATTGTAATAAACTTAGTTTAGTAAGTGTCACCTTGTCATTTTTTTTGTAAGCAATCTACTCTATTGAAATATAAACAAAATATACATGAAAATTCATAGGCCTAAAATTTTGGCCATGCCTATCCGTGGAAAAAATTAGCAAGACAGAGAAATTGTTGGCTTGCCCAAGGGGAAACTAGGCTAGGTTAAAAGACTGAGATCTGAGCAAACCTAAAATATCCAAAAAGAAACTGAGGATTTACTCCTATCGGACTACAATCAAACTTGACTATAAATCTATGATAACCCAACTAAGAATTATTCAAATGGAAAGGAAAATCGAACATAGCCTTCATGCTACATGAACTTGAGAGCGGAACTAAGGAGGCCCTTCATCCATTTCCATGGGAAGATGAGCCTGAGAATCATATGAGGTGCCATCACGAGCCAATTGAGTGGATCCATCATGTTTCTTCACCAACCATGAACAAAGAGTGACCAACAACCTATTTTGATTTTCCAACACATCTAACCTCAGTCGAAATTCCTTGCAACCAAGCTCTTTGGCTAGCAAGACCTGTGCCACAAAAGATTTGGTATTCCAATAGAGTTCATTTGTGTGGAAAAATTTAAGTGTCATCTTATCATTGGTCGAGGATAAATAGAATATAAAAAAAGTGCCTCAACTATATTTTTAATGAATTAAAATATTACAAAGTGTGAGGTGATATTATCATAGAGAAGAAAATGAGTATTAATATGACACTTAAAATATTACAAAGTGTGAGCTGATATTATCATAGAGAAGAAAATGAGTATTAATATGGCATGAAACCCCATAGAAAGTATTATATCTTTTAGCTTTAGTTTCTTTTTCACAGAAAATTGCAGTTATATTAATATATAAAGTTTTACATTCAGAAAATTTGAGTTACACAGTTCATAGAGATATAATTGCTCCTCTCCACCTCTCTCGAAGGAATAAAAATAGTATTGACCAATACCATAAAGTTAATAATATGTTGAGAAATCCACAAAATACCTCCAATCAGCGCCAACACAAAATGTACATATTTCCTGAAGCATGGCACAAAATAGTCACCTAAGATCATAGTCGCTGAACATGATGAAAGATCTACAAAAAATATGTATCTTTACCAGAGCTTAAGTATCAATTTGGGGACAAAGTGCCCATATACCACCTAGTTGTAATTTATGCTACCCTCCTGGAAGTTCAATGCACTTTTATAAAGTGTATCCTCATGTTGATTAAACTCTCTAAAGACATGGGTGAAACAAAGGGTCCTGAAACCTTCTGCCAGATCTTTAACCCTCTATTTCCAACAATGTAGATTAAGGATATGAATTTTACCTCTCTTGTTCAACTAATCTATGAATATTTTTGAGTCTCCAAAAACTTGTAGGTCCTAAATATGTAATCAAGTTGCTACAGTAAGAAGGGCCCAAACTCCCAAAAACTTGACTCTATTGTTTGTACCTGGTCCACAATTTAGTGACCATCTAAATTTTATATGCTCATCAATCCCAATAACACCACCAACACCACCAACACCACCAACACCACTTTTCAAACCTCGATCCCGAGCAGCTCCGTCAAACCACCTTGCTGGTGATCCCCTAGAGAGCACTGGAGGGTGGCGAGAAGGTCAGACCAGATGATCTCTTTCCCGTGGAATGCCTATAACGCCAAGTATCCTATGAGAAATTAGATTTAAAGAGGGATGACTAGTATCAAATAATACCCGATTTTGCTCCAGCCAAACATTCCAACAAAAAATGGCTAGTAAATGTGGAAAGGGTGTACAGTTAATTGACCAATCTAGAAACTAGGATTGAAGAGTGGCTCTTGTCCGTTTGTAGTTTAATTTAAGTGCTAAAGTGACCTGTAGCCAAGCTTGCTTGGAGAAACTACAGTGTGTCATAATATGTAAGACCGTCTCTTCCTCCTGATGGAATAACCCACAAATGCTTGGCTCGGACCATCCCCTTCCCTGAAGGTTGTCCCACGTAAGGACCCTATCTTCCAACAAGATCCATGTAAATATTTTTATCTTTGTCCCAAGGTCCCATGTCTAAAGTCTTCGATGCCACCGGTTGCTGCTAAATAACCAATATTTATTTTCTAATGCCTCATATGCATTTTTTGCTGTAATGTAGCTTGATCAGTCTCCCCCAGTCCAGATAAGTGTATCCGATCTGTCGATCAGTTCAATGCCAGAAGCTATCAAGGCTCTGCAAAACAGATCCCATTCTGCAGCCTCTACACCTGTGAACCCCAAATCTTCACTTGATTTCCACTGTGCCAAACGACCCCTATCTTGTCTGTTCCTCTAGCCTGAAATAAATAATGGATGCCTTCCCGCTTTAGAGTTGTAATCAGAGAGGGGGATAACCTGGAACAAGTATTTAGGCCTAGGATCAGATCCTCTCCAATGCAGATTGAATTCCTCGTACCAAGATTCCAGGCCAACCACTGGTTGATTACCTCCATGAACTTAACCAGGCTTCGCCAAAAGATCGAAGCCTTGTGGGTATGCTTCAGAAAGGTTCTCAACCAAGTCAAAACATAGATAGTAGGAAGATACTTATCCTTTAGCACTCTGTGCCAAAGGTTGTCTTTCATCAAGCAGTGCCACAAAGTATTCACAACTAAAGATCTGCTAAACAAAGGTAAATTATTGACCCCCCATCCGCCATGTGGTTTTGGTTTAGCAATGTTCTCCCAGTTGCAAAGATGAATCCGTTCCTTTTCCCCACTTCCTAACCACAAGAAATTGAACATCAGTTGTCTGATCCTGGTAAGAACCGATGTCAGAATAATGGCTACCATCATCCAGTAGACTGGAAGACTCTCCGATACTGATTTAACCAATACACACCGTCCTCCCAAGGAAATCCAGCAGTGGCACTAGAGCCCGATCCACTTCTCATACTCGTGGATGAGCCAACATAAATATTCAACTCTATAATTCGTGGGATTAAGTAAAAAACCCAAGTACCTGAAACCTTCCAAAATGTCCACAAAATTGTAGGGAAAGAGTGACTTAAATGGCTTCAGCTCGTCCTATGATAATCTTGAGAAATGTAAGGTAGAATTGAGAAAATTTATAAGGAGTCCAAAATATCGACAAAAAGTAGACATTAAGGAGTCAATGGCCTTCCATTCATTTAAACAAGCTCTGGTCATAATGAGGACATCATCCACAAAGAAGAGATTGAGAATCTTCTGGGAGCGAGAAATCTTAACACCTGTAATGATCCCCTCTGTCTGAGCCTTTTTAAGTAGAAGGAAGAGTGCTTCCATTAATAAAATAAAAAGAAGTGGTGATAAAGGGCACCCTTTCCCGAGGCCACATCCACTCTAGAAAAAAGGAGTAGTTCCACCATTGATCAATACAAAGAAAGTAGCAGTGGTTACGCATCACATAATCGAGTTTGTAAGCAACGGGCCAAATCCGGTCTGGAGAAGGATCAACCTAAGAAAATCCCAATTAACACAGTCATATGCCTTCTTTAAATCAAGTTTAAGAATAATAGCCTTCATATTTTTTACTTTAATGTTGTGGAGGCATTCATGGGATGTTCCCATTGCATCCAGTATGTGTCTACCTTTTAGAAATCCCAATTGCTCCTCTGAAAGTTCTTTTGAGAGGACGGGTTTAATCATGTTTGCTATGAATTTTGCAATAATATTGTACACCAAGTTACACAGTTCTATAAGTCTAAAGTCCCCAGAAGTGGTTGGCTTTCTCACCTTCAGAATGAGGTCTAGAAATGTTGAGTTTAAGTATATATTTGTAGTTCCCTCCCTCCTTGACTCCTATACTGCCTCTAGAGTGTTGTCCCCTACCAGATCGAAGAAGTAGAGGAATAATTCCACTGTCCACCCATCTGGTCCATGAATTTTGTCCTTGGCGAATCCCTTGAGAACTCCCTGGATTTATTCTTTAGTGCAAGGCCCTTCAATGGCTAGCCTATCTATCTTCTCAATAAATCAGGGAAAAAGTTAGATTGTGTTCACTTGCTCCAGAATCGTATTCTATCCAGTTTCCATATAGAAAGATTTAAAATGTATCACCGCTTTTGATACTAGTGCCTCCTGTCTCGAGTGACAGTCATCCTTGATTTCACAGATAGCTTTGCGGTTTCACCTATGGTTCGCAAAATGGTGAAAAATTTGGTGTTTTGGTCACCTTTCTGCAGGAAAGTTTCTCTACTACTTTGTCTCCACAATTCCTCTTCTTCCATGAGAATCTTACTTCGATTTTACTCAAGAAGTTTGATTTGTAAATTAGAGTCCCCTAAATCAGACGTAAGATCCTTCACAAGGTATAACTTACCTAGCTTCTCATGTATCAAGTAAAGTTCCAGGTGTTTTTTACGCTTTAGATCAGTTCCCCAATCTTTCAATCTTAGTTTCAAAACTTTCAGTTTCCAGACGAGTCTTTTTTGTGCTGAGGATTCTCCCTCAAAAGAAATAGATTTACATACCTCAGTAACTAATTCCCTGAAACCCTCTCCCCCCAGCCAATAGGGATTCAAATTGAAAGGGAAAGTCACCCTTCTTTGACAATTGTCGAGTTGGATCATAACAGGTGCATGGTCTGAGATAAAGGGTAGGGCTACCCAAGACCTATGTCTCCCTACAAACTTGAGCAAGTCCTCAACCATGTAAATCATGTCCAATATTTTAACAATTTCCTCCGTCCCACCTCTGCCATTATGCCAAGTGGGCCCATAGTCAATAGGGATAATATCCACTAACCCCTTTTCTTGAAAAAATTCTTTAAAAAACCATGCCAAAGGGTCCAACTGAGATTTGCCACCCCACACTTCTCCCATAGACAAGGTGAAATTAAGGTCACCTGCAAAAATTAAATTTTATTGTCTAGCAATCCACTGTTAACCACCTTATCCCATAAAAAAATATGATCTGTACATGGCCCGTAGCGGTTAACCAAGGAAACCGACATATTAAGTTCATGTAGTATACATGTCAAAAAAATTCCACCACAACTTAAAACGGAATAAAGAGTAAATTTTAGAGGATCCCATGCAACATAGAGACCTCTAGAACGCCTCTCCGAACTGACAACACACACCACCTAGTTTGGTCGATGGGTACTAACAAAATCTCGCGCTTTTTTATCTTCCATCAATGTTTCTTGGAAAAAGAGAATATCAGGTAACATGTTCGACAATAATCTTCGGAGGGAAGGTCTATTGAAAGCCCCTCCAACTCCCCTTAGGTTTAGGGAGAGTAGGATCATTATTTATCCCTGGCTAGGGATTTAATACCTCTAAGAGCCCCTTGTTAAGAAATTTGAGTGTATGGTTGTGTCAAGTGATTTTCCTTTTCCTTGACTTTTCCGTGTGCACTTTTGGTCTTTAAAGGAGAGAGATCACTCCCCAGTCCACTTGACCAACATAAATCTTTTACAGTCTGCTCTTGTCGGATAAGTGTCCCTCATATTGTGTTGGTTTTGTCACATGGGTGAGCAAAAAAACAACACTTGCACGCTTAGTTAAGTCAACTAAAAAAGACAGAAGTTTGTGAGTTGATTAGATAGCCAAATACACATGAAACAAGTAAATAAAAACTAAAAACAACTAAGAAATAAATGTTAGAGAAACTTGAAGAAGTAGAACCATAAAAATAAAAAAATGACCAATATATACCTACCAATGGATCAATATATTGATAGGCTAAACACCATAGAGAAAGGCAGAGACTTATGAGTCCCCTCTTCCTCCTAGGGAGGGATCTTGAGTTCCCTAATAAAGATCTCTTAACTTCATGAAATGGCAAATAACAATGGTGAATAAATACAATGCATATTCCCTCAAGAGGTGAGTGGAATGGCCCTTGCAATGGTGCTTGAATGATTCAAAGATAAAAGAGGATTCTCAAAGAAGAATTCTTGCAACATAACAATACCTTGAAGTTCTTATTTTTCTAGCACACCCATGGAATATATTTATAACATCCATTCATGGCAAGATATAATTGGTTCATAGTGTGAACAAGGGGCCTTTTAGGGCACTTCCTAGCCCTTGAACAACCTCCCAACTAGATTTCACTCAGATATGAGTGTCAAATCATGTTGGTGGTTGGACTAGAAGTGGTTGAGAGGCCGAAAAGATTCATAAATGTGTCATTCATGGAAGTGTGGACTGAGGGTTGTGTTAGCCCGCACATTCTGCGCATTGTGCGTGCACTTCCTTTGGTGAATTTACGCACTTTGATTTTTGAACCAAGTATATAGTTTTTTGTCTTTTGGATGAATTTTGGTGTTGTAAGTGGACTAATTGCTGTTGGAATTGATGTCTTTCTTCAACCATCGTGTGCAATGTTGCGGACGATTTTTCAGTGATAACATATGCCCCCTAATGTGTGAGGTTAGGAGCATACGTATAGCCAAAATACATGAATGTTTCTTTTGCTAAGAGTTCCATTGTAAGGAAGAGTGAAGAGAGGAACTGCAAGAGTGATCCACCGAAGGGAGAGGGAAAACTGTGGGACCCAAACCTTTCCCTAGGAGAAGAAAATAAAATATGTGTACAAATGAGGAGGGTATGCCCCATGCTCGTGTCATGAAACCAAAATGTGGGACTTTAAGTGATGGTGGATGCAAGTGTAGATAACTACACCGCCCTTGGGGGCAGTTGATAATGGCAGATGACAATTCTGAATGGTGAATAAGATCTGAAGGGAGTCAAGGATGACTGTAAGAATTGTTGATGACTCATAGGCATTGATGGCCTATAAACTTTAAAGGTCTTCGGATGGTATGAAACAACTACAACGGTTGAATAGTAAGACCCACCTTAACATGAGAGTTTGCTGAATTCGAATTTTATGGGGGTCTACAGAATAAGAAAAAAATGATGATTCTCTCTGTGCCGTCTGAGAATCCTCATTGAAAAGGTAATAAGAGTAAAGATACTGCCTCCCTTCTGGAAACTGTGTTGATGTCGACATGAAGGGAGATGTGACACCAAGAAGCTAAGGGATTCTGGAAATCCATTGAGTAATAGATGAGATCAGGTACTAACGAGTAACATGAACGAAGTCAAAATGCTGTGGGACTCAAGACTGCCCTTGGTTGGGGTGTTGAGGGAGGAGTGGCAACAACCGTAAAAATTAATCTAGTGTCAGGGGGAGAACTAGATATGGGGTTAAACTATGCCAGAGGCTAAGAAAGTGGGAAAACTCGAAGATCGTGGGTACATGGACTTGGGATACTTAGGGTTTGTGAACAATGTCTGTATGAAAAGGAAGGTGGATGCCCCAACCAAGGGCGACATGGGATGCTTTTCCAGGTGAAGAAGGCCATCAAGGGTGACGACAAAAATCTATGTATATGCTGGAAATAAAGGCTTTATACAATTACCAAAGAAATAAAGAATAATTTGGGTTGAGTGTAGAGATATAGAAATGGGTGCCCAGATGAAATATGGCTTGGCCTATTTAGGGCACAAGGTTGTGAAAGAGAACTAGTGGAGGGTTGGGGCCCCATGGGTGGGATTTTGTATTAGGTAGGTGAATGGAGGAAAATCTGCAGATGGGAAAACTGATGGTGGATGAGATGGAGGGATAATGAAGTTGTGGATATGCAGTCAATAGAACCAAGATGATATGACCGGGGAGTCCATTGGAAAGTTTAGCCATATGAGGAGAAGAAGTATGGGGTTCATTCTCGGAAGTGAAAAATACTATCGAGACTCGCAATCCTAGGGGGTGAAATCAACATGAGTGTCAAGTTTCCAAGGGGAACTTATTAATGGGACAACTCATGTGGAAGAGAGTGCTATCAGATGACAGTATCAAAGTATGGCAGATGTAAATATACTGCAAAGACAAATGTAGGGACCCTAAAGGTAAATGTCGGAGGGTGTGATTGTGATATGCATTAGTAACAGAGGGAGTAACTACATGCCGGTGTCAAACATATACTTGAAGGGGCTGTAATTTTTCTGAACAAGTACCTACACACATGAAAACCAAATACCCGACGTGAACAATATCTGATGACAAAGAACATACAACAATTATTTGATAAAATTGACAGTGAGCATGCGTACCTGAATGTGGCATGAAAAAAATGCTTCTTCGAGGAAAAGTGCAGATGATCTCCTAGAGAACATGAATGTGTAGATGGCTAGATCAGGATCTCATGGCTGAGAACAAATCGGAAAATAGAGGCTCTGGGCTCCTGTAACAGAGTGTGGAAGTTGGGAAAAAGGGGCTATATATGGATGGTGGGATCACAATGCCACCTTGTTTGTAACTATCACTATTGTTGAGATGACGAGAGAGCTCTGAGGAGATTTAGAGATTACGGGAGCATGAGGCTACGGATCCTGGAGCCATGAGAGAAATGTTAGTGGTCCTATCATCCATGATAGTTTGTAGGTAGGGGTTGTATGGATGGTCGTACATGGGGTTTTAAGAGTAGGTACCCACAAGTGTGCGGGAAAAGGGGAAATACCCGTGCATGTGTGCGTGGGTATAAGTCGGTTTCCTACACATTATGTGTGGGATTTTTCAATAAGATGTGGTGAGAAATTGTGCGCATAATGTGCGATTGTCTCTGAGATAGCTGCGCACATGTGTGCGGGGGCTAGCCAGACATGCGTGCATTGGATGCACACTTGTCTGAACAAAAATTGCGCACCCATGTGTGCCTGTTGAAGACATAGATGGACATTAATGCACAGCTGTCTGAATAAAAGTTGCGCATTAATGCGCAACTGTCTGAAGAATAGTTGCGCACAGGTGCGCAACTGGATGGGGAAAATCCGTGCATTGTAAGCAGGTTAAGGGGTGTAGATTTTTGATATTTTATGCTTTTTGATGGATGATGAGGCTCATCAAATGTTTTTGGGTGGATGCAGATGATCAACAGACTCTAGCACATGATGTCGGTCCAATGGTGGGAGCAGGACTGGGACTGGTTACGAGAGGCTCCGAGGGCGCAACCTGGCGTGCGTAGACACTTGGCAGCCTGCGAGTTGCTCAAGTTATTTGACTACCCCCTTATACGGTCACAAGAGTACTTGCTACAATTTCTCATTAGGATGTGGAGCACTAATTTTCTGTGCTCCACATTTTATAGTGTGGGGGGATCAATTGACATTCTTTGCTATAGAGGATGTGTATTTTTTGACGAGACTCCCATTCTGTGGGAGGGCACTAGACGTCGATCCCCATCTACCGAGGGAGGACAGGGTGGAGACTATGGTGGCATGACACTACTTTGGGACGAACCCTATGTCGGGTTCGGTCATCCGTATTGATGCCATTGATGACTTATTGATTAAGTGCACCACAATGATGGTGGTGAGGATCTATGGACCCTTAGGGAGTTAGCAGATCACTAGTGGTCAGCTGAGGGTGGTAGAGGAAGTCCTGGATGGGGACCTGTTTGCATGGGGTGTGTAGATTCACACCAAGATCATGTCCTAGCTAAACCGATATTGACGAGCCAATTCTGGTGACTTTGCATTCGGGTCCGTGCTAGTGGCCTGGTTTTTGGAGAGGGTGCCCCTACTGCGCCCGAGGATTCTACTAGAGCCAGCGGGGTGACGAGAGCTGCGATTGATGCGGTGA
>ML782799.1:367442-378621 GCA_009831015.1 Picea engelmannii
GGGGGGGGGGGAGTCTGCAGGTCTAGAGCATTCCTCGTGTGAGCGGTGGAGCCCTGAATATGTCCAAAAAACATTGCCACGCATCCCTTCCTTAAGCTTCTGACATGGCTTGAATGTCTTGGTGAACTACTCCATGTATGGGTTGTGGCTAATTCCCTTGCGTCTACTCATGGGATATGAATTAGGGAGGGGCACCCATTTACCCTCAATGTACCAAACATGTCTCTGATAGCCATATTAGCTTGAAGATCTGCGATTGAATTATTATGCCGAAGAATGTGGAAAGGAACCAGACATTGGAAGGTTTCCATCTCTTGTTGGATTCATCAAAATATTGAACTTAGATGAATATCAGAAAGCAAAGACTTCAACCTCATGTGGTTGATGACAATTTTTGAATCTCCCAACAGGGTAATAGAGTCCGTGCCTTGTTTCCTGGCCAATTGCAAGTCTTGGAGAAGAGCATACACCTCGACTTGGTTATTGGTGGCATGTCTAATGTTCCATGAATTTATAAAATCGTGATATTTCGTCCTTGGTTAAGGATTACCCCACCCACTCTTGCCTCCACAGATCTATGTGTTCAATGCTATTATAGTTTTTAGTTTTAGTTATGGTTTATGCCTTAACTACATTTTATTATAAGAATTGAGAGCATAATTATTGTGTATATTTTTTTTAGTCATTTTTTATGAATTGTAATAAACTTAGTTTAGTAAGTGTCACCTTGTCATTTTTTTTGTAAGCAATCTACTCTATTGAAATATAAACAAAATATACATGAAAATTCATAGGCCTAAAATTTTGGCCATGCCTATCCGTGGAAAAAATTAGCAAGACAGAGAAATTGTTGGCTTGCCCAAGGGGAAACTAGGCTAGGTTAAAAGACTGAGATCTGAGCAAACCTAAAATATCCAAAAAGAAACTGAGGATTTACTCCTATCGGACTACAATCAAACTTGACTATAAATCTATGATAACCCAACTAAGAATTATTCAAATGGAAAGGAAAATCGAACATAGCCTTCATGCTACATGAACTTGAGAGCGGAACTAAGGAGGCCCTTCATCCATTTCCATGGGAAGATGAGCCTGAGAATCATATGAGGTGCCATCACGAGCCAATTGAGTGGATCCATCATGTTTCTTCACCAACCATGAACAAAGAGTGACCAACAACCTATTTTGATTTTCCAACACATCTAACCTCAGTCGAAATTCCTTGCAACCAAGCTCTTTGGCTAGCAAGACCTGTGCCACAAAAGATTTGGTATTCCAATAGAGTTCATTTGTGTGGAAAAATTTAAGTGTCATCTTATCATTGGTCGAGGATAAATAGAATATAAAAAAAGTGCCTCAACTATATTTTTAATGAATTAAAATATTACAAAGTGTGAGGTGATATTATCATAGAGAAGAAAATGAGTATTAATATGACACTTAAAATATTACAAAGTGTGAGCTGATATTATCATAGAGAAGAAAATGAGTATTAATATGGCATGAAACCCCATAGAAAGTATTATATCTTTTAGCTTTAGTTTCTTTTTCACAGAAAATTGCAGTTATATTAATATATAAAGTTTTACATTCAGAAAATTTGAGTTACACAGTTCATAGAGATATAATTGCTCCTCTCCACCTCTCTCGAAGGAATAAAAATAGTATTGACCAATACCATAAAGTTAATAATATGTTGAGAAATCCACAAAATACCTCCAATCAGCGCCAACACAAAATGTACATATTTCCTGAAGCATGGCACAAAATAGTCACCTAAGATCATAGTCGCTGAACATGATGAAAGATCTACAAAAAATATGTATCTTTACCAGAGCTTAAGTATCAATTTGGGGACAAAGTGCCCATATACCACCTAGTTGTAATTTATGCTACCCTCCTGGAAGTTCAATGCACTTTTATAAAGTGTATCCTCATGTTGATTAAACTCTCTAAAGACATGGGTGAAACAAAGGGTCCTGAAACCTTCTGCCAGATCTTTAACCCTCTATTTCCAACAATGTAGATTAAGGATATGAATTTTACCTCTCTTGTTCAACTAATCTATGAATATTTTTGAGTCTCCAAAAACTTGTAGGTCCTAAATATGTAATCAAGTTGCTACAGTAAGAAGGGCCCAAACTCCCAAAAACTTGACTCTATTGTTTGTACCTGGTCCACAATTTAGTGACCATCTAAATTTTATATGCTCATCAATCCCAATAACACCACCAACACCACCAACACCACCAACACCACTTTTCAAACCTCGATCCCGAGCAGCTCCGTCAAACCACCTTGCTGGTGATCCCCTAGAGAGCACTGGAGGGTGGCGAGAAGGTCAGACCAGATGATCTCTTTCCCGTGGAATGCCTATAACGCCAAGTATCCTATGAGAAATTAGATTTAAAGAGGGATGACTAGTATCAAATAATACCCGATTTTGCTCCAGCCAAACATTCCAACAAAAAATGGCTAGTAAATGTGGAAAGGGTGTACAGTTAATTGACCAATCTAGAAACTAGGATTGAAGAGTGGCTCTTGTCCGTTTGTAGTTTAATTTAAGTGCTAAAGTGACCTGTAGCCAAGCTTGCTTGGAGAAACTACAGTGTGTCATAATATGTAAGACCGTCTCTTCCTCCTGATGGAATAACCCACAAATGCTTGGCTCGGACCATCCCCTTCCCTGAAGGTTGTCCCACGTAAGGACCCTATCTTCCAACAAGATCCATGTAAATATTTTTATCTTTGTCCCAAGGTCCCATGTCTAAAGTCTTCGATGCCACCGGTTGCTGCTAAATAACCAATATTTATTTTCTAATGCCTCATATGCATTTTTTGCTGTAATGTAGCTTGATCAGTCTCCCCCAGTCCAGATAAGTGTATCCGATCTGTCGATCAGTTCAATGCCAGAAGCTATCAAGGCTCTGCAAAACAGATCCCATTCTGCAGCCTCTACACCTGTGAACCCCAAATCTTCACTTGATTTCCACTGTGCCAAACGACCCCTATCTTGTCTGTTCCTCTAGCCTGAAATAAATAATGGATGCCTTCCCGCTTTAGAGTTGTAATCAGAGAGGGGGATAACCTGGAACAAGTATTTAGGCCTAGGATCAGATCCTCTCCAATGCAGATTGAATTCCTCGTACCAAGATTCCAGGCCAACCACTGGTTGATTACCTCCATGAACTTAACCAGGCTTCGCCAAAAGATCGAAGCCTTGTGGGTATGCTTCAGAAAGGTTCTCAACCAAGTCAAAACATAGATAGTAGGAAGATACTTATCCTTTAGCACTCTGTGCCAAAGGTTGTCTTTCATCAAGCAGTGCCACAAAGTATTCACAACTAAAGATCTGCTAAACAAAGGTAAATTATTGACCCCCCATCCGCCATGTGGTTTTGGTTTAGCAATGTTCTCCCAGTTGCAAAGATGAATCCGTTCCTTTTCCCCACTTCCTAACCACAAGAAATTGAACATCAGTTGTCTGATCCTGGTAAGAACCGATGTCAGAATAATGGCTACCATCATCCAGTAGACTGGAAGACTCTCCGATACTGATTTAACCAATACACACCGTCCTCCCAAGGAAATCCAGCAGTGGCACTAGAGCCCGATCCACTTCTCATACTCGTGGATGAGCCAACATAAATATTCAACTCTATAATTCGTGGGATTAAGTAAAAAACCCAAGTACCTGAAACCTTCCAAAATGTCCACAAAATTGTAGGGAAAGAGTGACTTAAATGGCTTCAGCTCGTCCTATGATAATCTTGAGAAATGTAAGGTAGAATTGAGAAAATTTATAAGGAGTCCAAAATATCGACAAAAAGTAGACATTAAGGAGTCAATGGCCTTCCATTCATTTAAACAAGCTCTGGTCATAATGAGGACATCATCCACAAAGAAGAGATTGAGAATCTTCTGGGAGCGAGAAATCTTAACACCTGTAATGATCCCCTCTGTCTGAGCCTTTTTAAGTAGAAGGAAGAGTGCTTCCATTAATAAAATAAAAAGAAGTGGTGATAAAGGGCACCCTTTCCCGAGGCCACATCCACTCTAGAAAAAAGGAGTAGTTCCACCATTGATCAATACAAAGAAAGTAGCAGTGGTTACGCATCACATAATCGAGTTTGTAAGCAACGGGCCAAATCCGGTCTGGAGAAGGATCAACCTAAGAAAATCCCAATTAACACAGTCATATGCCTTCTTTAAATCAAGTTTAAGAATAATAGCCTTCATATTTTTTACTTTAATGTTGTGGAGGCATTCATGGGATGTTCCCATTGCATCCAGTATGTGTCTACCTTTTAGAAATCCCAATTGCTCCTCTGAAAGTTCTTTTGAGAGGACGGGTTTAATCATGTTTGCTATGAATTTTGCAATAATATTGTACACCAAGTTACACAGTTCTATAAGTCTAAAGTCCCCAGAAGTGGTTGGCTTTCTCACCTTCAGAATGAGGTCTAGAAATGTTGAGTTTAAGTATATATTTGTAGTTCCCTCCCTCCTTGACTCCTATACTGCCTCTAGAGTGTTGTCCCCTACCAGATCGAAGAAGTAGAGGAATAATTCCACTGTCCACCCATCTGGTCCATGAATTTTGTCCTTGGCGAATCCCTTGAGAACTCCCTGGATTTATTCTTTAGTGCAAGGCCCTTCAATGGCTAGCCTATCTATCTTCTCAATAAATCAGGGAAAAAGTTAGATTGTGTTCACTTGCTCCAGAATCGTATTCTATCCAGTTTCCATATAGAAAGATTTAAAATGTATCACCGCTTTTGATACTAGTGCCTCCTGTCTCGAGTGACAGTCATCCTTGATTTCACAGATAGCTTTGCGGTTTCACCTATGGTTCGCAAAATGGTGAAAAATTTGGTGTTTTGGTCACCTTTCTGCAGGAAAGTTTCTCTACTACTTTGTCTCCACAATTCCTCTTCTTCCATGAGAATCTTACTTCGATTTTACTCAAGAAGTTTGATTTGTAAATTAGAGTCCCCTAAATCAGACGTAAGATCCTTCACAAGGTATAACTTACCTAGCTTCTCATGTATCAAGTAAAGTTCCAGGTGTTTTTTACGCTTTAGATCAGTTCCCCAATCTTTCAATCTTAGTTTCAAAACTTTCAGTTTCCAGACGAGTCTTTTTTGTGCTGAGGATTCTCCCTCAAAAGAAATAGATTTACATACCTCAGTAACTAATTCCCTGAAACCCTCTCCCCCCAGCCAATAGGGATTCAAATTGAAAGGGAAAGTCACCCTTCTTTGACAATTGTCGAGTTGGATCATAACAGGTGCATGGTCTGAGATAAAGGGTAGGGCTACCCAAGACCTATGTCTCCCTACAAACTTGAGCAAGTCCTCAACCATGTAAATCATGTCCAATATTTTAACAATTTCCTCCGTCCCACCTCTGCCATTATGCCAAGTGGGCCCATAGTCAATAGGGATAATATCCACTAACCCCTTTTCTTGAAAAAATTCTTTAAAAAACCATGCCAAAGGGTCCAACTGAGATTTGCCACCCCACACTTCTCCCATAGACAAGGTGAAATTAAGGTCACCTGCAAAAATTAAATTTTATTGTCTAGCAATCCACTGTTAACCACCTTATCCCATAAAAAAATATGATCTGTACATGGCCCGTAGCGGTTAACCAAGGAAACCGACATATTAAGTTCATGTAGTATACATGTCAAAAAAATTCCACCACAACTTAAAACGGAATAAAGAGTAAATTTTAGAGGATCCCATGCAACATAGAGACCTCTAGAACGCCTCTCCGAACTGACAACACACACCACCTAGTTTGGTCGATGGGTACTAACAAAATCTCGCGCTTTTTTATCTTCCATCAATGTTTCTTGGAAAAAGAGAATATCAGGTAACATGTTCGACAATAATCTTCGGAGGGAAGGTCTATTGAAAGCCCCTCCAACTCCCCTTAGGTTTAGGGAGAGTAGGATCATTATTTATCCCTGGCTAGGGATTTAATACCTCTAAGAGCCCCTTGTTAAGAAATTTGAGTGTATGGTTGTGTCAAGTGATTTTCCTTTTCCTTGACTTTTCCGTGTGCACTTTTGGTCTTTAAAGGAGAGAGATCACTCCCCAGTCCACTTGACCAACATAAATCTTTTACAGTCTGCTCTTGTCGGATAAGTGTCCCTCATATTGTGTTGGTTTTGTCACATGGGTGAGCAAAAAAACAACACTTGCACGCTTAGTTAAGTCAACTAAAAAAGACAGAAGTTTGTGAGTTGATTAGATAGCCAAATACACATGAAACAAGTAAATAAAAACTAAAAACAACTAAGAAATAAATGTTAGAGAAACTTGAAGAAGTAGAACCATAAAAATAAAAAAATGACCAATATATACCTACCAATGGATCAATATATTGATAGGCTAAACACCATAGAGAAAGGCAGAGACTTATGAGTCCCCTCTTCCTCCTAGGGAGGGATCTTGAGTTCCCTAATAAAGATCTCTTAACTTCATGAAATGGCAAATAACAATGGTGAATAAATACAATGCATATTCCCTCAAGAGGTGAGTGGAATGGCCCTTGCAATGGTGCTTGAATGATTCAAAGATAAAAGAGGATTCTCAAAGAAGAATTCTTGCAACATAACAATACCTTGAAGTTCTTATTTTTCTAGCACACCCATGGAATATATTTATAACATCCATTCATGGCAAGATATAATTGGTTCATAGTGTGAACAAGGGGCCTTTTAGGGCACTTCCTAGCCCTTGAACAACCTCCCAACTAGATTTCACTCAGATATGAGTGTCAAATCATGTTGGTGGTTGGACTAGAAGTGGTTGAGAGGCCGAAAAGATTCATAAATGTGTCATTCATGGAAGTGTGGACTGAGGGTTGTGTTAGCCCGCACATTCTGCGCATTGTGCGTGCACTTCCTTTGGTGAATTTACGCACTTTGATTTTTGAACCAAGTATATAGTTTTTTGTCTTTTGGATGAATTTTGGTGTTGTAAGTGGACTAATTGCTGTTGGAATTGATGTCTTTCTTCAACCATCGTGTGCAATGTTGCGGACGATTTTTCAGTGATAACATATGCCCCCTAATGTGTGAGGTTAGGAGCATACGTATAGCCAAAATACATGAATGTTTCTTTTGCTAAGAGTTCCATTGTAAGGAAGAGTGAAGAGAGGAACTGCAAGAGTGATCCACCGAAGGGAGAGGGAAAACTGTGGGACCCAAACCTTTCCCTAGGAGAAGAAAATAAAATATGTGTACAAATGAGGAGGGTATGCCCCATGCTCGTGTCATGAAACCAAAATGTGGGACTTTAAGTGATGGTGGATGCAAGTGTAGATAACTACACCGCCCTTGGGGGCAGTTGATAATGGCAGATGACAATTCTGAATGGTGAATAAGATCTGAAGGGAGTCAAGGATGACTGTAAGAATTGTTGATGACTCATAGGCATTGATGGCCTATAAACTTTAAAGGTCTTCGGATGGTATGAAACAACTACAACGGTTGAATAGTAAGACCCACCTTAACATGAGAGTTTGCTGAATTCGAATTTTATGGGGGTCTACAGAATAAGAAAAAAATGATGATTCTCTCTGTGCCGTCTGAGAATCCTCATTGAAAAGGTAATAAGAGTAAAGATACTGCCTCCCTTCTGGAAACTGTGTTGATGTCGACATGAAGGGAGATGTGACACCAAGAAGCTAAGGGATTCTGGAAATCCATTGAGTAATAGATGAGATCAGGTACTAACGAGTAACATGAACGAAGTCAAAATGCTGTGGGACTCAAGACTGCCCTTGGTTGGGGTGTTGAGGGAGGAGTGGCAACAACCGTAAAAATTAATCTAGTGTCAGGGGGAGAACTAGATATGGGGTTAAACTATGCCAGAGGCTAAGAAAGTGGGAAAACTCGAAGATCGTGGGTACATGGACTTGGGATACTTAGGGTTTGTGAACAATGTCTGTATGAAAAGGAAGGTGGATGCCCCAACCAAGGGCGACATGGGATGCTTTTCCAGGTGAAGAAGGCCATCAAGGGTGACGACAAAAATCTATGTATATGCTGGAAATAAAGGCTTTATACAATTACCAAAGAAATAAAGAATAATTTGGGTTGAGTGTAGAGATATAGAAATGGGTGCCCAGATGAAATATGGCTTGGCCTATTTAGGGCACAAGGTTGTGAAAGAGAACTAGTGGAGGGTTGGGGCCCCATGGGTGGGATTTTGTATTAGGTAGGTGAATGGAGGAAAATCTGCAGATGGGAAAACTGATGGTGGATGAGATGGAGGGATAATGAAGTTGTGGATATGCAGTCAATAGAACCAAGATGATATGACCGGGGAGTCCATTGGAAAGTTTAGCCATATGAGGAGAAGAAGTATGGGGTTCATTCTCGGAAGTGAAAAATACTATCGAGACTCGCAATCCTAGGGGGTGAAATCAACATGAGTGTCAAGTTTCCAAGGGGAACTTATTAATGGGACAACTCATGTGGAAGAGAGTGCTATCAGATGACAGTATCAAAGTATGGCAGATGTAAATATACTGCAAAGACAAATGTAGGGACCCTAAAGGTAAATGTCGGAGGGTGTGATTGTGATATGCATTAGTAACAGAGGGAGTAACTACATGCCGGTGTCAAACATATACTTGAAGGGGCTGTAATTTTTCTGAACAAGTACCTACACACATGAAAACCAAATACCCGACGTGAACAATATCTGATGACAAAGAACATACAACAATTATTTGATAAAATTGACAGTGAGCATGCGTACCTGAATGTGGCATGAAAAAAATGCTTCTTCGAGGAAAAGTGCAGATGATCTCCTAGAGAACATGAATGTGTAGATGGCTAGATCAGGATCTCATGGCTGAGAACAAATCGGAAAATAGAGGCTCTGGGCTCCTGTAACAGAGTGTGGAAGTTGGGAAAAAGGGGCTATATATGGATGGTGGGATCACAATGCCACCTTGTTTGTAACTATCACTATTGTTGAGATGACGAGAGAGCTCTGAGGAGATTTAGAGATTACGGGAGCATGAGGCTACGGATCCTGGAGCCATGAGAGAAATGTTAGTGGTCCTATCATCCATGATAGTTTGTAGGTAGGGGTTGTATGGATGGTCGTACATGGGGTTTTAAGAGTAGGTACCCACAAGTGTGCGGGAAAAGGGGAAATACCCGTGCATGTGTGCGTGGGTATAAGTCGGTTTCCTACACATTATGTGTGGGATTTTTCAATAAGATGTGGTGAGAAATTGTGCGCATAATGTGCGATTGTCTCTGAGATAGCTGCGCACATGTGTGCGGGGGCTAGCCAGACATGCGTGCATTGGATGCACACTTGTCTGAACAAAAATTGCGCACCCATGTGTGCCTGTTGAAGACATAGATGGACATTAATGCACAGCTGTCTGAATAAAAGTTGCGCATTAATGCGCAACTGTCTGAAGAATAGTTGCGCACAGGTGCGCAACTGGATGGGGAAAATCCGTGCATTGTAAGCAGGTTAAGGGGTGTAGATTTTTGATATTTTATGCTTTTTGATGGATGATGAGGCTCATCAAATGTTTTTGGGTGGATGCAGATGATCAACAGACTCTAGCACATGATGTCGGTCCAATGGTGGGAGCAGGACTGGGACTGGTTACGAGAGGCTCCGAGGGCGCAACCTGGCGTGCGTAGACACTTGGCAGCCTGCGAGTTGCTCAAGTTATTTGACTACCCCCTTATACGGTCACAAGAGTACTTGCTACAATTTCTCATTAGGATGTGGAGCACTAATTTTCTGTGCTCCACATTTTATAGTGTGGGGGGATCAATTGACATTCTTTGCTATAGAGGATGTGTATTTTTTGACGAGACTCCCATTCTGTGGGAGGGCACTAGACGTCGATCCCCATCTACCGAGGGAGGACAGGGTGGAGACTATGGTGGCATGACACTACTTTGGGACGAACCCTATGTCGGGTTCGGTCATCCGTATTGATGCCATTGATGACTTATTGATTAAGTGCACCACAATGATGGTGGTGAGGATCTATGGACCCTTAGGGAGTTAGCAGATCACTAGTGGTCAGCTGAGGGTGGTAGAGGAAGTCCTGGATGGGGACCTGTTTGCATGGGGTGTGTAGATTCACACCAAGATCATGTCCTAGCTAAACCGATATTGACGAGCCAATTCTGGTGACTTTGCATTCGGGTCCGTGCTAGTGGCCTGGTTTTTGGAGAGGGTGCCCCTACTGCGCCCGAGGATTCTACTAGAGCCAGCGGGGTGACGAGAGCTGCGATTGATGCGGTGAGACCATGTGTTGGCTTGTCATGGAGTTGGGGACGGTGGCCACTATTTCATGGCCATGGTGGTTCGAGTGTGGTGCTAGATGCCACAGGTGATTATGAGATATCCATATGTGGGTATGGACTACTGACAATATCCAAACATGGTGCTGCCTCTTGGGGAGGACTGGGATCATAGAGGTATGTATTGTATTTTTTGTTATGATTTTGGTAGATAGTATATATCACACAGATATATGGATTTTCACCTTATATCTGGTGTTGTTTTACAGATGTTGGACCCCGGGGATGTGAGGCAAAGGTCATCGGGGAGCTGGCTCGATGAGGGTCGACTCAACGAGAGCCGACTTGACATGAGCCTGCAGAGCCGAGGGCTAGACAGAGGCATCGACGAGATGATGCTGGTGTGAGACCTTCCAAAGAGCCACAGGGGGACTCTGAGGTGATGCTAGAGGATCTGCACCAGTGGTTCAAGCGGGTCCTCCAGGGTGTACCTGAGGGCATATGGGCATATAGGATGAGGAGGTCTTGGACCAGTGTGTGGGGGTACCAGGAGAGTGGCAGACCCTGATCCGCAGAGTAGTAGTGGTGGGGGCAACAATGACTGGTCGGATGCCTCCTGGAGCTGGAGGGCCCCCAGCTGGGGGGCACCTTCGACTGACATAGGACCTCGAGGGGGAGCTCTGGGGGTACCTTGAGTGCCGATTTTTTTATGTATATGGGTTTATGGGCCTAATTTTGTATAGGGTATAGGATATCAATTTTTGTACTCATAAGGGTTATGGGACTTACGAGCCTATGGACAATTGTATAACTATTTTTGTAAACATTTATGGCTTTGATGATATATATATATATATATATATATATATATAT
>ML782799.1:389207-411015 GCA_009831015.1 Picea engelmannii
TCTTGAGAATATAACTCAGAGTTTCAGATATTCATCTTGATCCAAAACCGCAACCCATTATTAAGAAAATAGTTACCAAAAGATTGAGTTACCAGGCATCTCTAACTTACAACCTAGGAGAGTTTCCTGGAGTGATAACACTTGTGAAGGAGAACCAATAGATGGGTTTCCTTGGATATTTGAGCCATGAAAAGTGGAACCTAGTAAAGCTAATCCCAAGATAGTATCACTCATTGGGGTGTGATATGATTGAGCCGTTGAGTTGGCAAGACTAGGAGCCCCTCCTAAAATAAGAGGTAGATTCTGCAGGCATCTAGAATGACTGGGATTATGTGATTCCCCTATGGTTATGACTAGCAAAGTGAATGTGTGTAAATGGTGACAAGAGAGAAATAAATGAACAAGATATTTTGACCTTCACAAAATAGTATAACTCACAATTGCATGTAATCAAATGAACATCATACATAAATCAACTGTAAATAAACAAGCATGTGGGTAGGTGGATTTTGTCTGCGCGGGGGAATAACAAAAACAAATGCTGTTGTCATAAAAGACGTATCGTCCTTCCTCTCAATTAGAACTGGGCCTTCCAATAGCACTCAACAGTGGGGTCTAAAGCCACCAGAAGAGGAACTAGTGAAGGTTGAAGTAATCAATTATAATGAGGGGTAGAGGGTGCATATCCCGAAAGAGCTGGCGATATTTCCCAATAGCCACACAAAATCTGATCAAGGTGTGATTGCAACCCACAAGCGCCACTTGGGTAGATATCTTATGTTTGGCCACTAAGTACCTCGGTTAAAGTGTGACATTTAGTTTTTCAGCCTAAAAAATGGGTCACGGGATGGATGCCCTCATAAGAGTTGGGTGACTCAAGGAGGGATGTGTAGAACAACCGGACCTCGCCCTTCAAACCTTCATGGGTATATCCCCGCCTTATGGTGTAGGAACACTTGACTTGGAAGATTTGGAAGATCCCTATTATCAACTTCTATTGTTTCAAAATGTGATAACTTGATAACGAGGGGTTATTTGGATGCCTACCCCTGAGATCCTACTTATACTAACAAATTTTTTTTGGCACCTCCTGTGGAGGAAAATTTAGTGCGTTCTTAGATTTTTTTTAGATATGGTGGGCTGAGAGATTAGGGTCATGGACCAATCTCATTTGAATTAAATTGGTGTGGATAATTTCCAAAGAAGTAGTCAGATCTTTCATAATTCCTTTGAAGAAAGCCTACTTCGACCTCCACTATTCTAATATAAATTATGTGTGTGAGGAGTGGCTTTGTGTGCAAGTAAGTGAAAAGTGTGAAAAATATTTTAATAAGTTAAGTGTGAGATTGCAACATGTGGACTTCCTGTGGACCTTACAAATATTCATACCCAGCTTACCAAGTGTCTTTGGTACAACCTCACGGAATATTTAAAGCCCTAAAGAACTAGCAATGTGCAGATATGGTTCCTTACAAATCCTTTAAATTCCCTAGAATGTTGTCTATACTAAGAAAGATTTTAAAACTATCCTAGAATTGTAGACATGTGGGCATGTATGGGCCCGTTACTTGATCCTTTAAAATTTCCTAGAGTGTTGTGTAAACTATCCTAAGAAATCATTTTGAAACTATCCTAAGATTGCAAACATGTGGGCATGTATGGGCCCGTTACTTGATCCTTTAAAATTTCCTAGAGTGTTGTGTAAATTATCCTAAGAAAGCATTTTGAAACTATCCTAATATTGCAAACATGTGGGCATGTATGGGCCCTTACAAAGCTTTAAGATAATTTTCAAAACTAAGAGGAACCCTAGGGGGGCTTTGTCCTCTCCTAAATGATTTTTTAAAGGAGATGAAATGTCCTTTTAACCACCTTTTCTGATTCCCGAGATCACACTAGGGTGCAGGGGAAGAGAATACTTGAGGGTTAAAATTGATTTCTAGTCCCAAATTAATTGATTGTGTTTGAAAAAAAACAATAACTTCAACTTAAAATTTTACAATCCAAATGAGACATTCATGTGGAAACAAAGAAAACAGAAGAATTTCGATTCTTTTTAACCCTAAGTGCTTATGTTAGCTAACCTTTCTTGTGAGAAAGAACTCTAAGTGAAGTGTGATTGCTTTAAAAAGTGCAGGAAATTAAAATCTGAAGGCAATGGGCCCTCAAACCATTCATAAAAACCTTTACAATTTTCCAAAACTGGACTTATGTGCATGATACAGTTCTGACAAGCGCACAGAGGGCGCACAATGTGCAGAGTAATGAAGCATGTTTCGTGTACAGTGCGTAGAGTGCATGTCTATGTGCCTTGAAATACAGACACTTCCTGTCATGCGTTAGGCAAGAAACTTCCAAGTGAAATTCTCTTGCTTTGGCTCTAAATTTTGACTTTGGAAGGTTGGACTAGGCTGGTTTTGGTACTTGCATATCAAAACAACCAACAAGAAGTTCTCTCAAGACTTAAATAAAGAGGAATTTGATATCGATCCCTAGTATGGTCGCTAATCTATTGTGTTGGTTTTGTTACATGGGTGAGTAAAAACACAACACTTGCATGCTTAGTTAAGTAAGCTAAAAAAGATAGAAGTTTGTGAGTTGATTAGATAACCAAATACACATGAAACAAGGAAATAAAAGCCAAAAACAACTAAGAAATAAATGTTAGAGAAACTTGAAGAATTAGAACCATGAAAAGAAAAAAATGACCAATATATAGCTACCAATGGATCAATATATTGATAGGTTAAACATCATAGAGAAAGACATAGACTTATGAGTCCCCTCTTCCTCCTTGAGTGGGCTCTTGAGTTCCATAATAGAGAGTTGTTCTCTTTATGAAATGAAAAATAATTATGGTGAATATATACAATTCCTATTCCCTCAAGAGGTGAGTGGAATGGCCCTTACAATGGTGTTTGAATGATTTAAAGAGAAAAGAGGATTCTCAAAGAAGAATTCTTGCAGCATAACAATACCTTGAAGTTATTATTTTTCTAGCACACCCATCGCACATATTTATAGAATCCATTCATGGCAAGATATAATTGGTTCATATTGTGAACAAGGGGCCTTTTAGGGCACTTCCTAGCCCTTGAACAACCTCCAAGCTAGATTTCGCTCAGATATGAGTGTCAAATTGTCTTGAGGGTCGGACTAGAAGTGGTTGAGAGGCTGACAAGATTCATAAATGCGTCGTTCATGGAAGTGCATGACTTTTCTCGTATACAGTCGTGTATCTTGCATGCTGAGTGCTGTGTTAGCCCACGCATTCCACACACTATGCACACGCTTCCTTTGGTGAATTTGTGCACTTTGAATTTTTAACCAAGTATATAGTTTTTTGTATTTTGGATGAATTTTGGTGTTGTATGTGGATTTTGAGCCAAAAAAATTCTCTGGGCTCAACATGGTGTTTTACACTGTCATTGCCCCACAAACATCCCTTTGTGCTATAGTTCTAGTCGAAGACAGTGGAGGGGGTCATAGTTACTATGGCCTCTGCCATTGAAAGAGTATCAGTTGGCTACCTTAAGAGGGTTGTGAAACCTCCCACATCATTTCTTCCTCATGTCAAGACTTTTCGGTTCAGGTTTTATGAGCTAAGCACGCAGTTTACAAAAATTGTAACATTGGCCCCTTCGCCTGTCAATAGGCGGGTCCCTTGGAGACAAGGTACTTTAAAAAATGATAATATTAATTATGGTCACAATTTGGGAAATACAATGCTTCCATATTGTAGGGATCAGGACAAGCTTTCCAACGAGCTATCATGAGACCGATTCCGAGTCTGTATGACCTTGTACGGAGGACACAAAGTTAGCGTCACTCGAATGGCCAAAACCAATAGTTGTGACTTCCTGGTCTGATTTTGTTTAGTTTCATGTTTCAAAAGGAAAATCAAATCCATACATGGTGTAGGGAAGTGTGATACTTTTCCAAAGGTATATCCTGTGCTTGGTTTCGACCCCCGGTTGGTAAGAACAAGCTTTCTCAAGTTCATGACCAATTTCGAACACCAGATTGGTTGCAGTGCTTCAAATTTTAAAAATTGTTAGTAAAGAGTTTTAAATCAGAGATTCTTAAAATCCACGCTATAATAGACTCAAATACCTTTCCAATGACTCCTCATTTTCCTCATTCTGACCTTGTATGGCCCTGTTAGAGCTGCCACAAGTTGGTTAATTATTTCCGGCAAAGGGGGGGCAACCAACTCACGTAGCAGGGTTTCATGACAGCTAAAACAACCATTAATGGCCCCAACACACAAATATATGGCCACCTTGTCGAATTACTCATCGATACCTTTCTGACGGTACCTCATTTTCCTCGATTGGATATTGTATGACAATTTGGCGCCTTTCGAAAGATTGGGTGCCATGTGGGCCCACCAACAAGTCATGGGTTTTTAGAGGACACTGTTCTAGGCTGAAATTGAGGGCTGAGGTGGCATTATTTCAGATTGGTGATGGAATATTATCGACAGGCTCGTCAATACATTGTCAGTGTTTCATGGAAACTTGCACAGGAGATCTAGCTAAAGCAAGTACAAACAAAGATTATCAAGAAAGGAAGAGAGATTCAATATGGAAGAATGAGAAAATATATTCACACTACTCCAATGAGCTGATGATTGATACAYAGATMATGATCAATATGATACAATGAATGAATGGAATACACTCATATATAGGGAAAATCATTCCATAATTAARAAAAGCAATCAAGAAGTTARCTTTCCTTAGGAATGCATGCATGCATAATAGTGATGGTAAAAATAGAAAGTCTAAAAATAGAACTAGTCAGTTAACTCCCAATGAACTAGTGTTACTCCCAYTGAACTAGTGTGTCGAAAATAGAAATTTCTCCAACACMCACCCTGAACATCACTATGGAGTAAAAATGAGTTCTGGCTACTAGGCCATTTTAGGTACTCATGTACAATGCAACTAATGAACACTGAATAAAAGTGAGGAAAGAGGAAAAACCACRTGGGAACAAAACYCGCCCTCAAAAGGTAATATATCAAAAGAAGAAAATGACAGCTGCTAGGCAACTATGTTCTTCACTGCAAGACGATCCCGCAAAGTCTGAAACTTCTKCTCATTGAAAGTCTTCGTGAAGATGTAGAAATCTTTATGGATCTGATGAAGTCCTTTGGAAACCTGTCGGGCCTTGTACTTCTTGATCCTATGGACCCATATGCACTTGAAAATATTTCTTTCTGGTGGATGTGGAACCAAATTACAAGTCTGGTTCTGTAGGAGTGAGTCATACTCCTTCTACATGGCTGCTTTCCATAATGGATTTCCCACAACCCTATTGTATTTTTGTGTATCAGTAGATTGAACCATATAGCAATGCATGGGCATCACAGGTTCTGAAGCTGAAAATACATGAGAAGGCTCCTCATGCTGAGATCGAGTCCTCCTCAAATCCAATGGATTCCCTGCAAGGTTTCCTACCGCCTGAAGTGTGGTCTGTGCCTTCTTGGGCATCTGCTGAAGCTTCAACGTTGGATTCTTATTTGGATGTACTACCTGCTTATTTCCATGTATAGAATCTGAGTGTATGGAATCATCTCTGATGTCTGAAACCGATGGAAGAACAAGAGTATATGCATGTTTCAGTGGAGGTGCATGCAAAGTAATCTCCTTACATGTAAGTAGAATAGAGGAGTCATCGTCAGAAAACTTAGTGAATTTATACAACCTTGACTTGTGATCCATCTCACTAGTTGCGATGATAGAATTGTCTTGCATGTCAATTATTGAAACTGAATCTGATGTAAATTCAACCTTTTTACCTTTCTGAGTGATCTCATAAACTGAGAGCAGGTTCATAGAAAGATT
Source organism: Picea engelmannii (assembly GCA_009831015.1). Classification (NCBI taxonomy): domain Eukaryota; kingdom Viridiplantae; phylum Streptophyta; class Pinopsida; order Pinales; family Pinaceae; genus Picea; species Picea engelmannii. The sequence goes on from ML782799.1 coordinate 395,060, forward strand.
TGGAACATGTAAAACATTCTCAAAACTACCATTGTGGAGTTCCACTCTCCCTTCTCCTACTACTGCTACTGGAGTATCATCCCCCATGAGAATAAGGGGTCTTGAGCATGGAATCAAGGAAGATAAAACTTCCTCTTTCGCTGCCATATGATGGGTTGCAACAGAATCTACAATCCATGAATCAGATGAGGAATTAATTGCAACAAGAGCATGATGATTACCTTTCTTAGGAGCAGGATCTTCTTCCTTCTGCTTCTTGACTCCCTCTGGAATGAAGTTTCCAAGGTTGTTTTGCTGAAGTGCATGTGCCGTAAGATGGATCTGTTTCTTCATGCATGTGGATTCTTCATGATTCGGTTTATTGCAGTAAGTGCATTGCTTTCCCTTCTTCTTATTCTTGGAATTTGAAGAGTCTTTGGAACTTGAAGAATCATTAAAGGATTTGGAATATCCCTCCTTCCTATTATGTTTGAATGACCCTTTTCCATCCTACATGGTGAGTGCATGTGCTTTGAGATCTTTCATGAGGCCCATATGTATGATTTTTTTCTGCTCTTGTGTAAGAGACCCAATGAACTAAGCTAACGTAGGCATTTTCCAATTTGTTCCAAAAAGACATCTGCCAGAATGGAAATTGGAGACATATACAATGTATTCTGGTCCTAGCTTGTCCAAGATTGTTAGAATAAGTTGTTTTTCTTGTGTAGACTTTTCAATACCACATTCACCCAAGCTTAATAGCAAATATTTAAATTTAGTAAAAAAATCTTGTATATTATCAAAACTTTTAGGGTCTAAGGTATTCAACTCTACCTCAAGCATATGACCTCGCATCTCATCGTGCTTTCTAAAGAGTCCTTCCAAGGTGGTCCAAATCTCGTTTGGAGTCTTGCATGCAGAAACATGAAACCACACATCAATGGATATTAACTCAAGAAGTAGTCCTGTGGCCTCATCCTTACGGTTCGCCCATCTCTTCTTCTCAATCGTTGATGTAGGTTTTGTTTCTGTCGCCATCCCCAAATTATACAATCCTTTCCTTTTGAGTTGGAATTCTGCCTTGGGCTTCCAATCAAAATAATTGTATGGTGTGAGGATTACCACCAAGTTTGACTGTATAATAGTTGTCATATCCGTATCTCCCACTGATTCCAAGAACCCCTAAAAATTTACTCTCAATCTGCAAGTGAAAAATTAAGAAATTAAGAATTCATATCAGTTTCAGGAGATGGTCTTGCGACTTGATTTCTGAGAAAACGGTGAGGAATCTCGCTGAATGGTTGAAAACCCACTTCCAAAATGGGCCGATTTACTTTCCTTGTTGGTCGTTTCCTCCAAAACATAATATTTTGGGAGTAATGAATGTGGAAAGGTACGACCACGGATTCGTATCAGTTTCAGGAGGCTATCTCGCGGCTCACTTTATGAGAAAACGGTAAAGAATCTCGTCAAACGGTTGAAAACCCACTTCCAAAATGGGTCGATTTACTTTCAACAAGGGTTGTTTCCTAAAAAACGTAACATTTTGGGAGGAATAACTGCTGAAATTTATGACCACAGATTTAGCTCGTCGACACTCTGATTTTCCTTATTCTTTGGCTTGTCTGGCTTGCTCCAAACAACATAGCTTTGATACCATGTCAGTGTTTCATGGAAACCTGCACAGGAGATCTAGCTAAAGCAAGTACAAACAAATATTATCAAGAAAGGAAGAAAGATTCAATACAGAAGAATGATAAAATATATTCACACTACTCCAATGAGCTGATGATTGATACATAGATCATGATCAATATGATACAATGAATGAGTGGAATACATTCATATATAGGGCAAAGCATTCCATAGTTAAGAAAAGAAATCAAGCAGTTAGCTTTCCTTAAGAATGCATGCATGCATAATAGTGATAGTAAAAATAGAAAGTCTAAAAATAAAACTAGTCAGTTAACTCCCAATGAACTAGTGTTACTCCCATTGAACTAGTGTGTCGAAAATAGAAATTTCTCCAACATACATTTCCAACGACGTGCCCTGCATCCAATTCTGACTCTATCTCACCTGGAAACCTTTTTGGGGCTAAGTCAACAACAATAACGTCAAAGTCAAAGTCAAACTTTGACTTGCACAATTTTCAAGAAATATTAAAAAATAATTTGGAAAAACCAAGAAAAAATCATAATTGTTTGGAAAATTAATGAGAGGGCATGCAACCTCCTCATGCAATTTTGGGGAATTTGTTTTTTTGAAAAAATAAAAAAATACAAAACCTCCCTTCTCCCCTCTCTCAAGTCATTTTAGGATTTTGGCCAAGGGGAGAGGGAGCTCTGTAATAGGTATCCAATGGCAGAGGAGGGAATCCATGAAACAATGCAAGTTTTCATTGGGCAGCCAACCATGACCATGCACCATCCTTCAGACATAGGGCCAGGTAACCCCATCAGTTCCAATTCAAAGAGAAAGGAAAAAAATTGTTGGTTATGGTGAAATTTTGCATGAAAAAATGTTGTTTCTGCCTTCAAAATGGTTGTTCTCTTCAATTTTGATATTAGTTTCTACTTCATGTTTTCTAGTTGGTGTGAATTTGGTTGATTTTCATGTGAAAAAAATCAAACGGGAGGGGATTCAAACCCCTGTTGGGCACTAGGCCCTAGCCTCCATGGCCCCTTTAGAAAATTAAATTTTTGAATTTTGGCCGAGTATGCGGGCCTGTACATGCCATTTGCAGGCCCTAGGATTTGAAACCCAACCCCCTCCCTTTTCCTCTGCCCAATAAACCTTAGCTAGTGGTTGGGAGTCCTAGGGCCCCTTAGGATAGCCCTCAAATAAGCCTTTTAGTTGGATGTTCATACTTCTTTTCTACCTCTTTTCGTTCATGTATATTTTTGTTATGTTCTCTTACCATTAACCTTGCTATCCTAAATAGGAAAATTTGTCATTTTGGTCAATTTCCCCCCACAGGACAACCATCTTAGTTGGTTGTTATATATACCTTTTATGTGCACATTTCTATTACATTTAATTCAGTTTTTCCATACATAAATACTAAAATTTTGTTGTTTTCCTGTAAGGACATAACCAATCACCTACTCTACTTCTCCTAAGCGGTTAGGGACCACTTGAAGACCTGTTTGAGGAAAAGGGGCCAACAAGACAACAAAGAAAAACAATCAAATTTGATTTGTAAATCTACCCAGACACTCTCATATTCACTTTATATTCACTTACACTCATTCCAATTTTTTTTAAACACATACCCATGTTGATACGCTTTGTTTGTGTAGATAGCTTGAGTAGTTTACTTGTGAATTTTTGTTCATAAAATCTGATCTATACTTGCCTAGATAATCATCACAATTTCTAAGTTTCAAACACTAAACTTCCAATCCCCATACAAGGAATCACTTGGGGTTTTCATGCACATGGAAACCTTGCCGCTCACAAAGATCCTCAACCGATTCCTTTGGGTTAAATGGTGCAATCGTTACTTGTAATTAGTTAATTTTGTCATATTTTCATTGTATAATTTTTCATTCACTAATCTACAGGTGGCTACCCCTAAAGGGGCCATACAAAAATCAATGAGCTAAATACACTCAAAAAGCCGCAAACACTTGAAAACAATTAAGGGTTCACCCCATACACTCAAAACAAAACTTATACTATTTAGATACATACATATACATATTATTTAGTCGTGACATATATGCCACATAACTATTTACTTGTTTTTTGTATATAAGTTTTAGATAGTTTTCAAATTCAGTGACCAGGAGGCACGCTTGTGAAAGAAAGACACGACCTCGTCACATGGATGTCCTGGTGTTTCATTTCAAGAAATTTCAATTTTGTAGGTTATTAAGAGTCAAATCTAGGGAGTCTTCATCAGGAGCCCCTCAAAACTTGTCTAGTTAGTATAAATCGAGTGGTCTTTCCTTAGTACCACACGGTCAAGGAGTTGAATAGCTTAGATTTGTTGGAATACTACTCTGCTCGGGTAAGATCAGGTAAAAATCCCTTTAGGGGGGTCCTAGGCCTCTTCCTATTCGCAGGTATCCTTCTTCCATCCAAGCAGATTTAAGACCCCAAAAGCGCTAGTGACGAGAAGTGTCTAATCCCTGCTTCTCTAAACTGCATGGGGCACTCTTCAACCTAACCACAATGGTTTGCTAAGACTACTCTACTTATACTAGTTGGCACGGTTCCGGGATGTGTTTGCCTGATCGGGATAACCTTCAAAACAGTGTGGTGGCCAAGGCATGTGTTAATGACTAAAACTTCACCAATAAAATACTTTTAAAGTCAACCTTTCGTCAGTCCACCCTTCACCCAGTTACCGAAAATTAAAGTTGTAAGTACTCCCTTATATCATAGCTGTAACAACTTGTAAAAATGATGTTCATCCCCTTTTACAACCCCCTTTTCGATTTGACAATCTTCCGGGATCACTTCCCAGATCATCCCGGGGGGTATCAAGCCATTATGTTCTTGTTTCCCTATCTTAAAAGATTTGAACAACTTGTTGTTCACAATTTACAGCCACCTAAAAGGACTTGGCTGTAGCTTTTAAGCTCACGTTTCACCCTTGTTTTTCACTCTTTCACTTGAGACATCGATTGGTTAATTGTCTAGGACACCAGTTTACCCTGGGGACACATTCTGGGCCGTTTGCCAATGCTTTAAGGGAGTGAAAAGGTCGTTGTTCTCTTTATTTAGTTCATTGTCCAAAAAATCAACGAGCTTATTTTCATCCTATTGTCCATAATTTTCACCCCCCCAGGTTATTTTGGCCATCCATGAAGCTGAGGGAGGAAAACACCCAGGGTGGGTGGTCCTGAGAAAGACTTCTTGTAAGTCTTTCACCTCTCCTTTCCCCCCTTCATTACCACCTCAGGTGAAGGACCACCTGAGGTGTGGGTAGTCTCGTCCTCATGTTGAGCTATCAAAAAGGCTGTAATCGGATTCGTAGCTGGATAGGTCGAATCTATCCCAACATAAATATTTTGCTTATAACACATCCCTTTTTCTGGCGACCATACTGGGGAACTTGCAAACCTCTTTAGTTTTTCTTGTATCCCAAACTTGTACTGAGCATTGGACCCAAATTCTTTGGGGTCCTTTTCCCACTCGTTGACAAAATTTTGTGGCAAGGTCTTTCAGTGATCCCTTGGAATTTTATTTGGTACTTGTTTTAGTTTAGTTCCCTCGCAATTTCCATTGCATCTAGGAGTCATAAAATACCCTCGAGTTTTCCTTTCCTCTTACCTTATTAGTGTCTGATTCTACTTGTTCGAACTCACGTGAGAATTTATAAACTTGTCATACTTTACCTTCCACTTCGAGAAGAACGAAAACAAAGATTTGTTTATAGTTGGGTTAATTTGCATCGTTTTAGAAAGAGTAGGTTTGTTGGTGTGACACATCTATTGTACTCAAAGTACTTACTTGATCCCCTTGCAAGATGGCAGGGCAGAAGTATCCTAAGACTAGGGAAACAATGTCCCCCAGGAATACAAGAATTCAAAGTTCATGAAAGAAAACAAGTAGTGAGAGACATACACCTAGGAAAATCGTTACACCTGCCGTGCGAGTTGAGTCACCCTCTTCCTCTCCTCCTATTCAAAGCCCCCTACTAAAGAAAGATTTAGTCAATCCAACAATAGTTACTAATCCTCAGGTTGTTCCTCCCATCGTTCCAACATTTGTTGTTGTTCCTCCCATAGTTTCTCCGATGGAAATGACATGGCAAACCGAGACTCCTTTGAGGTTGAACTGACCTCTTCATGACATACCTGTACATGCCCCAAATAGGCTTCCTAAGTTCAATGACACTGGTACATTGAGTGTCAATGAACATATACAAATATTCTATGATGCATTAGCACTCACGAACATAAAAAATCATGATTTCGTCATTAGAACTTTTGTAAGAACCTTTGAGGGTGAAGCAACGAGATGGTATCACTTGCTTCCCAATGATAGTATCCCATATTGGGACACTATGATCCAAGAATTCAAGAAACATTTCCAAGGGGTGGATGATGCGGCTTCTCTACTCAGGGATTTCACAACCATTTCCATCCACGAGGGGGAGCAAATTTGAAACTTTAATCAACGCTTTACCTCGACCTTGAATAGGATCCAAACTGCTTCTCAACCATCTGGGAACAATTTGTTCCATTACTACATGACCTCTATGAATCCAAACCTAAAGTATATATTGAAAGATAAATCAATACAAAATTTATATGCGGCCAAGGCTAGTGCCCTGGAAATTTAGATAAACATGGAGGAATCCGGTATGATTCCCTCACCTTTAGCGCAGCCCCGTTTTAACGGGAGGCCTAGGAATGAGGTACCTCTATTTGATGGTCCTCAGTATGAACCCCCACCTGCCCGAACTTGAAGGATTGAAGAAAGGGAAAGTTCTGAAACACTCACATTGTTAATGAACATGAACAACCCAATGCTTTCCCTTAATCGAAAGGTGAATGACTTGCAGTTTACCTCTCCTACAAGGCCAAGGCCTCCTTTCCCTCCTACACCTCCTCCTAGGGAACATGCTACTGAGGTGGATTGGTGCCACTTTTTCCAAGACTTCGATGATCCCGAGTATTTTTACTTGTATACACATCACCTAGAATTGTCTAAAACTGGTAAAGCCCCTCTACCTCCATTGAAAAACAAGCTTGCTTCCACTTAACAAAACTACCAAGTTAACATGGAAGACTCTATTCCCTATGATGCCAATCCTCTTGCTTTCGGAAGCTTTGTTGTAGAAACTAGGAATCAAGCCCCTAAAACCACTCCGCAAGGGGTGGAAGGGACCAAAAGCGATCCCAAGGACAATGAAAAAGGAAAAATTCCCGCGAATGGAAGATTACCTTCCCCTACAAGGAACAGGGTTTCATGGACTCCAAACAAGGTAAACTTGCCTACTAATCCATACCCTACTTCCCAACACCGGTACCTAATAATGTCATTGAAGATCTAGCAAAGGTCCCCACCCACATGACATTAGTATATGCTCTTAGAACACCTTCTCAATTTGAAAACCTTTCACGTGTTATACAAGCACCTCCTACTCCACGAATGGAACAAAGAGTTCCTCTTTCCAAAGAGTATTCTTCTCAACCTAAGGAAGCATATGATGTTATTTATTTAGACCCTGGGGTTCCCTCTTTTTATATCTCAGTTTTGATTTCTGATTTCATGCTCCATAATTGTGTCGCTGACACAGGGGCGAGGCACAATGTCATGCACCTTCGAGTCATGAGGAGATTGGGTCTTGAATGCATAGGCCCATGTAAAGATATGTTAGGTTTGTATTCAAGGACTGTATAAACCATTGGTTACATCAAGTACTTATCCATTACTTATGACCAAGCTCTGGATGTGAGCATGCTCATAAATGTGATCGTAGCAGAGATACCGGAAGCATATGGCATGCTTTGAGGGAGGGAGTGGTCCATCAAAGTAAAAAAGGGTCATTACTTCATGGAAGAAACCCATTTTACCTTTCCTCATAAGGGTGTTGAAGTTGTCATTAGGAGGGAACCAAAATACCGAGAGCAGGTTGTACCTGCTTCCTACAATAAAAAACATGTTTCTTTTCAAGATACAGGGATGGGTACATACACTATGTTATCTGAGGAATATGCACACGTCCCTGCTTCTGAGTTGGAAGAAATGGTGTGGAGTATGGATTTTGATGGTGCTAAATCCAAGCACGGATCTGGGGCTGGTGTTGTTTTTTGTGATCCCAAGGGGAAGGCAATCCCTTTCTCTTTTCGATTAGAATTCCCTAACACTAATAATACGTCTGAATATGAAGCCTTAGTTCAAGGCCTCCAAAAAGCCTAAGACTTAGGAATCGACCATTTGTTGGTAAGCGAGGATTCTGAATTGTTTGTGAATCAAATTAGAGATAAATATGAAGTTCATAACCCACGCCTCAAACAATACCACCGAAGGTATAAGGAACTTATTGAGAATTTCTTATCTTTCAACATTCAATCCGTACCTAGGGCCGCAAACCACGTAGATGATACTTTGGCCTTAGCTAGTTCTTGCTTCACTTTGGATTTCGTGAGGTCTATCAAAGATATAAAGGTCCAAATTTTACATAGACCCGCGTTACCTGATAATGTTGACTCTTGGCAAGTTTTTGATATTGATGAACAAATCTATAGATTCCTTCAAAACAAGGAGGAATTCGAAGATTTACATATCAGCCATGAGTTGGAAGAGGAAACTGGGGACATATCCAATTGAAGACAAATAAGATTCCCCTTGGTTTGTCTGTACAAGAATCCATGTTTGATTCCAATGATGTCGCTACCTCCACACCTAGTATTGATAGTGAATCTGTTAGGAAGGTGCGAGAAGCCATCCTTATAAACCTGGGAACTAAGAAAGATCCAAAACTGGTTTATATAGGGTCACAATGTTCCCCTTCTGAGATCACTCAATTTAGAGAACTCTTGACAGAGTTCAAGGATGTTTTTGCTTGGTCCTACAAAGATCTCAAGGTTTTCAATATGCAGGAGATAGTCCATGCCATACCCATAATCCTTGATTCGAAACCTTACAGGAAGAGACAAAGAAAGAACAAACTTGCCTTGGAACAAACAATTAAAGCTGAATTAGACAAGATGGAAGCATCCAGGGTCATATACCATGTCCGTTACTCACAATGGGTATCTAATTTGGTTCCCGTTAGGAAGAAAACTAGTGATATCCGTTTGTGTTTCGACTTTCAATATTTGAATAGGGTGTCCCTAAAAGACAACTACCTCGTCCCACAAATGGAAGAGATCCTCCAACAAGTCTTCGGGTCTCAAATGATGTCCCTTTTAGATGGTTTCTCAGGTTACAATCAGACAACCCTCAAGCCTTATGATAGTCACAAAACCACCTTCACTACTCGTTGGGGCACATATTCATATAACAAGATGCCTTTTGGATTGATTAATGCCGAAAACACCTTTCAACATGCCATGACCATTGCTTTCAAAGGCTTATTGGGTAAGATGATTGTTGTCTGTTTCGATGACCTCATAGTCTTTTCCAAAGAACGAAGTGGTAATTTTTATCACCTCAAGCATGTTCTTCTTAGATGTCGTAAGTTTGGCATATCTCTAAATCCTAAGAAGACCATTTTGAGTGTTATGGAGGGATTTGGGTCACATCGTCTCTCGAGAAGGTGTCAAAGTTGATCCCGAGAGGGTGGTAGCAATAAAAAATCTGCCCTTACCTACTAATAAAAAAGAAATGCAATCTTTCTTTGGAAAGATAAACTTCGTGAGACGCTTGATTCCTGATTTTGCTCAAGTAGTCAAACCTCTAAATAATCTTATTAAGAAGGACATTCAATTCAAATGGGACCCCCCTACCTGTCAGACTTTTTAATCCATTAATCAAGCCATTGCTTCTGCCCCTTTGTTAATCATCCCTAATCCCTCTAAAGACTTTGTTGTGAACACTAATTCATTAGAGGAGACAATATCTGCAATCTTATTGCAAAAGGATCATGAGGAAAATCTTAGGCCAATTGCGCTCATAAGACAAAATTTGAAGACAAACCAACTGAACTATTCTACATTAGAGAAACATGGTTATTCTTTGTATAAATCCTTGGAGTAATTCTGACATTACATCCAAGGCCACAAAGTTCAGGTTTTTGTACCTACATCTCTCTTAGTCACTGCCTTGAATCAAACCGAATTGCATAGTAAGTGGTCCAAATGGATCATGCACATGCGAGAGTATGACTTGGACATTAAATCGATGAAAACCATAAGGGGGACAGGGCTGGCTAAATTGCTAACCCAATCTCATTCCTTGGTCATAGCTGAACCACCTCAAGTAGATGACTTGATTTCTTTCGAAGAACTGGTTAACGAAACTGAGTTAGCCTCACAACCATGGTATGGGCCTATAGTATATTTTCTTATCAATGGTGTTTTCCCACCGGACATGGATACTTAAGACAAACGAACACTTCGTTTACAAGTTGTCTGGTATTTTTTACAAGACCAAATCCTTTATCGAAGAAACCTTGATGGGGTTTTGTCACGATGCTTGAGTCCTGACCAAGCCCAAATGGCACTTGAACAATGCCATTTTGGGGCTTTTGGAGGTCACTTTTCAGCCAAAAACACTGCAACAAAAGTTTTACTTGCGGGTTACCTTTGGTCTTCACTCCACAAAGATGCCCATTTATTGGTTCAAAAATGCGAAGCTTGCCAATGCTTCATTGGGAAGCAAAATCTAGATGCCTTACCGCTTAGGCCTATTGAAGTCCAAGTCCCTTTCACAAGATGGGGCATGGACTTTATTGGGCCAGTGTCACCCCCTTCCAGCGATGGTCATGTGTTCATCTTAACAACTACATATTACTTTACAAAGTGGGCTGAAGCAATTGCTCCTAGAAATGCTACGATTCAATAGGTGGTAGAATTCATTGAATGTAACATTTTATCCTGTTTTCGAACACCTGCTGAGATACTCACTGATAATGGATCAACTTTCATGTATGATTTCATGCTCCACCTTGGTGTTACATATGACATCCAAATTTTTTGATCCTCCACCTATTACCCCCAAGGTAATGGATTGGCCAAATCAACAAATAAAAATATGATTCGGATCCTTAAGATGACGGTTAAAGATAAAAAGTGTGATTGGCACACAAAGTTAAACTTTTCTTTATGGGATGATCGTATAACCCCTAAGACAACAACGGGTCAAAGTCCTTACACTCTGGTGTATGGAGCTCCTGTTGTCTTGCTTGTTTACTTACAAATTCCATCCTTGAGGTTGGCTATTGCTAAGGCAGAAGATGAATTCCAACCTTTACAACATCGTTTTGACACACTGATAAACTAGAGGAGGTAAGAAAAGACGCATTCCAACACCTCCAAAAGAAGCGAGACATTGTTAAACATTCCTTCCATAAAAGAGCCACAATGTTAAATTACAAAGTAGGAGATGATGTCTTACTGTGGGACAAAGCACATGACGCCCCATCCAAATATCACAAGTTTGATTCCTTATGGTTGGGTCCTTACACAATATATGAGGTCTTAGGGACAAATGCTTTCACATTAAAAACCTTGGATGGAAAACCACTTCAATTCCATGTCAATGGTCTCCACCTAAAGTTCTTTTACTTCGGAGAGGCCTCATCATCTTGTACATAAGTCACCACTTGTTCTTTTTTTGTTTGTATGTATTCATTATTGTTGATTTTCTTTCTTGTATGTATTTGATGTTTCCTTTTTATGCTTGTATATATCCCCTTGGTTTTAATCTTGAGCCTTTTTGCCTGCTTGGTTTCAATTTTGAGTCTTTTTTTCTTGTTTGGTTTCGATTTTGGAGTCTAAGCCCCTCTTTAATTTTTTCCCTTGGTTTTGGTCTTTTTCATTTTTATGCCATAGGTTGTCTTCTTTTTGGTTTGTCTGGTGTTCAATGGGAAGGGTATTGTTCTTATTGTTGGATGACTGTTTGAAAAGAATGAACTCCTAGGATCCCTTTTTTCACACTTGACATTTTGGGAAACTCTGTCTTAATGTCATCTTAAATTGGAGAAACCTAATTTTTATTTAATCAAAGTCAGCGGGGAAATTCTAAGGAGGTAGCATATCATTCTCTAGTGAAGCTGAAAACCATGATGGCATGATGGCTTACATAGATATATGATTGCAACTACATTTTACCTAACCACTTACAATCTGATTTTTTCCAAGCAATGGTCGTTTTTCCTACAAAGTTCCATCATGTGTGAGCACTTGATATTTCAGCACCTATTGCCAAAGGTTTTTTATATTTCCTTACTCCCTTGTTTGACTGGTTTGCTTGCTAGTTTTTCTCCAGTGGGTCGCCGATTTCAAAAAAATCCATGTTTGCTTGTTTGCATGTCGAGAATCGAAGGTATGCATGAGAATTTTTGTTGATCCAAGGTCAACCTTAAGCCTCAATTCTCACAGTTAAACCATAATCTAGGTGAGGGACCTGGGACCCGCATCACTTGGGCCACATTGCTCAACAAAACCGGGGTCATTATTCCCATTCTTTTATCTTATGTGAATATCAATATAAATTATGTTGTATATATTTACTTCACCACTTTCATTCTTTGGTTATCCCTAATGTGAAAAATGGTCCTTATACTACAGTTGAATTCCCCCCCTCACCCACATCGGTCACTTTGAAAGTATAAATTTCCACCTAGTATTCTCGCCTATCACACGTGTAATCCCATTGTTCTACATTCTTTGGAAGGAGTTTCCCCTTTGACACCCAGAATGTTGAGCCAAAAATATGCTCTGGGCTCAACATGGTGTTTTACATTGTCATTGCCCCACAAACGTCCCTTTGTGCTATGGTTCCAGTCGAAGATAGTGGCGGGGGTCATAGTTACTATGGCATATTCCCTTGAAAGAGTATCAGTTGGATACCTTCATAGGGTTTTTAACCCACCCACATCATTTCTTCCTCATTTCAATACTATTCGGTTCAGGTTTCATGAGCTAAGCACACAGTTTACAAGAATTTTAACGTTGGCCCCTTCCCCTGTCACTAGGCGGGTCCCTTGGGGACGGGGTCCTTTCACAAAGTATAAGATGAATTCTGGTCACAATTTGGGAAATACAATGCTTCCATATTGTATGTATCAGGAAAATATTTCCAACGGGCTATCATGAGCCCGATTATGAGTCTGTATGACCCCGTACGAAGGACGCAAAATTAGCATCACCAGAATGGCCAAAACCAATGGTTGTGACTTCCTGATATGATTCTATTTAGTTTATTGTTTCAAAAATAAAATAAAATCTATACATGGTGTAGGGAAATGAGATACCTTTCCAATGGTATATGTCGTGCTTGGTTTTGACCCCTGGTTGGTAAGAACGAGCGTTTTCAAGTTCATGACCAATTTCGGACACAAGATTGGTTGCAGTGCTTCGGGGTTTACAAATTAGTGGTAAGGAGTTTTAAATCAGAGATTTAATGATGCCACACTATAATAGACTCAAATAAATTTCCAACGACTCCTCATTTGCCTCATTCTGACCTCGGATGTCCCGGTTAGAGCTGTCACAAGTTGGTCAATTATTTCGGGCAAAGGGGGGGCAACCAACTCAAGTAGCAGGGTTTCATCACAACTAAAATAGCCATTAGTGGCCCCAACACACAAATATATGGCCACCTCATCTAATTAATCGTCTATACCTTTCCGACGGTACCTCATTTTCGTCAATTGGATATCGTATGGCGATTTGGCGCCTTTCGCAAGATTGGGTGCCATGTGGACCCACCAACAAGTCAGGGGTTTTAAGTGGCCACTATTTCGGGCCAAAATTGAGGGCTGAGGTGGCATTATTTAAGATTTGTGACATAATATTCTCGATGGGCTCGTTGAGACCTTTCCAACGATGTGACCTGCGTCCAATTTTGACTCTGTATCACCTAGAAACCTTTTTGGGGCTAAGTCAACAATAGCAAGGTCAAAGTCAAAGTCAAAGTCAAACTTTGACTTGCACAATTTTTGAAGAATATTAAAAAGTAATGGGGAGAAATTATGAACAATTCAGAAATTTTTGGAAAACTAATGAGAGTACACGCAACCTTCTCATGCAATTTTGGGGAATTTGATTTTTTGAAAAAATTAAAAAATACGAAACCTCCCCTCTCCCCTCTCTCAAGACATTTTGGCATTTTGTCCAAGGGGAGAGGGAGCTCTGCAACAGGTCTCCAATGGAAAAGGATGGAATCCAGGAAGTAGTGCAGGTTTTCATTGGGAAACCATCCATGACCATGCTCCAACCTTTAGACACAGAGCCAGGTAACCCCATCAATCCCCATTCAAAGAGAAAGGAAAACATTTGTTGGTTATCGTGAAATTTTGCATGAAAAAATGTTGTTTCTGCCTTCAAAATGGTTGTTCTCTTCAGTTGTGATATTAGTTGCTAGTTCATGTTTGCTGGCTGGTGTGAATTTGGTTGATTTGAATGTGAAAAAATTCAAAGGGGACGGGATTCGAACCCCTCTTCGGCACCAGGCCCAAGCTTCCATGACCCCTTTAGAGAATTAAATTTCTGAGTTTTGGCTGAGTATGAAAGACTATACATGCCATTTGCAGGCTCTGGGATTTGAAACCCAACCCCCTCCCTTTTCCTCTGCCCAGTAAACCCCAGAAATTTCCCAGAAATCCAAAAGGAGGGGAGGGGGTTTTAACCCAAAACCTCCCTCTCCTAAACTATGGGAAAAAACACACTTTGTCAAAAAATTTGAAAATAATTATTTGGTGGTGGCTAGCCACCCGTCCACCACCACCACCAAGCGCTGCTTCACCTTATCCATCTCGAACCTCTCCCCTTACCTCCACCCTCCACTTCTCCTCTGCACGCATGCAACCATCTCCTCCTCCTCTCCATTAGGCTCCCTCCTCCATGCATGCAACCACCATCTCTCCACTCACCACCCCTCTCCTCCACCTCCTCCTCTCTGTGTGTGCCCTCCTCTTCTCTTCTACCCCACACACATATCCCTGACCCCTGCTACCATATCCCCAAAACCCATCACTCCACCCCGCTTGACCCTCTCCCAAAGCTCCACCACTGCACCAGCTCATCCCCTATCTCCTCCTCCTCCTTCCCACAACCCATGACTCCTGCCACCTCCTCCTCTCCTCCCTTGGCTCCCACCAGCCCGCACCCAACCACCAAAACCCTCCTCCCTCTCCCTATTCCTCTCCTCCCTCCAAAACCTAACCCCCAACACCCCTCCTCCACGCGGCCTCCGTCGCTTCCTCCCTCTGCTCCTCCATTACCCCACGTGCTCCGTTGGGATTCGGCCTGGTCGTGTGGGCGACCAGGGGCACCAAAAGAGGGGATTATTTTAATTTAAAGTTCTGTTTTCAATTTAAATTTAAATTTAAATTTATATTCGTTATATAGTTTTAATTTTTATATAGTTTAATTTGTTATTTATTTTATTTTTAAATTTATTATTTAATTTTAATTTTAATTTAATTATATATATAATATATATTGTTAATATATATTTTGTATATATATTCAATAAAATTATTATTAGAAAATATAATAATTTTTCTTTTTTTTAATAAATTTTATTTATATATGTTCAGACTATATGGTAAATTTAAATCAACCCCCCCCCCCTTAAGGGTCACTGGACATTTTAATTGCATAACTTCACCATACGGAGGTCGATTTTCTCCCATGAATAGTTGAAACGACTGGGGCGAAGTTAGAAATGCATCCATGGAATTCCCCTCCATAAATTAAACCTAGAATTTCAGTGGCATGTACCAAAGCGACATGGACTCATTATCGGCCCAATAAGCATGCATCGGAAGGAGGCCTAATTGGGGGTCTCCGAGGCCAAATTGGGCCGGATGAGGAAAACCCATTTAAGCTACAGGCATGTAGGCCTGTAGGAGCCTGTCAATTTTGGTGTTCAGCCCATAATTTTGTCCCAATTTAAATATTTTCTCTGATCAGTCTCCCGACCGGCTGCTTCTCGCGTACCTTTCCGGGGCCATATCTTACTTATATGGAGTCAAATTTGAGCCAAAATAAAGCCAATGGAAAGGTAGGGGACAAAGATACAATGTGGGAAAAATAAAAATCATTTTTGCGGCTGTTTGGTATAGGGGAAAAACCTCTCAAGGTTCAGGCCCAAGAGGTCCCCTCACCGAAACAAGCCCAAATCAAAGCCATGCTTCGATCAACTCATAGGGAAACTTATATGCAACAAATGGGGGGTAAAATAAGGTCTGAAAAGTGATTAAACAGTGGGAATTTCCTTACTTACAATGACCAAAGCCCAAAGGCCCCTTTCCCTCCTAAGGAACTCTGCAAATTACCCACACCTTGAGGCTTCATCCTGGTGAATCCGATAGCCATGGATGGCATGGTACCGTACTAAAT
>ML782799.1:424384-458069 GCA_009831015.1 Picea engelmannii
GATCTCGAAAAACCTTCATTTGGGCCCTCAAAATGGCCCCGGAAGTTAAAACCTGCTAAAAATAGTAAATTGCCAAAATTGCCAGAAAGCCGTTTTGAGCCATTTGGAAAAGGTGGGTGGCCACCGATATCCACCTGGATCACTCTACCATATTCATGTTTTCATCCTTTCCTTCTCCATGTTCATTGGAGTTTGTTCCTTCAATACCCAAATGGACATCCATTCATATGGTCTCATATTCCTGGATGAAAGACACCTGTGCATCATCCATATCTTTGCACTCTGTGTTGATCCTGATCTGATCAAGTTGTTGTTAATTCTGCAAAAAGTGAAGCCAACAAAACTTTGTCAGGCTAACTGACTCAACAATTTCATGAAAATATGAACCATTATGGTTCAATAATATATCATATTAATTTCTTCGGATTTTCCAAGAAATTGACTATTCAACTCAATTTGTTGGGTGAATATTTATGTTCCAATGTCCAATATCTTTCCAATGAATACTCCCTTTCTCAATTCTGAGTTTTGAGTAGGAAGTTATGAGTATCTGAACAATTTGTCTTTGAAAACAACAACTCGATACTAGTCCTCTTTTATTCTGATCGAAGTCTCATATGATCAAGGGATATGTCCAAGCACTTAGCTGATATGCACTCATCCAGAGCTTCGGGACTTCAAGGCTCCAAAAATTAGGGCTTCAAAGGATCTTACTGCCTCATACCTTATTTCTATTGAACGTCGAACTGGCGAATCCTTGCACAGTACATCTTCAGAGCTTTGGGGCTCCGCTACTTTGAATCTTTGGGACTTTGAAAATTCAGGATTCAGAAGTTCCACCAACTCCACACATCGTTCCCTCTGAATGCAAAACTAGATAATTTCTCGGAGAAGCTCTCCGAAGCTTCCCGCTTCAGAGGTTCTTGCGTCAACATACACATATTCCTCCGAACGACGAATTTTCGAATTCTCAGACTGACACTTTAACGTTTCATTATTCTAGCACTCTATTGCTTCGGGCTCCAAAGGTTCTACCTTCATCATACCACATTTCCTCTAAACACTGAATTGAAAAACTCCCAGAGTCTCGTCAGCAACTACGCATCAGGGGGTGCTACGTGGAAAAAATAAGGCGCAGACACGTGGCCCAATCTGACGGGTGACACATGTCATGTTCTAACTGACACAAATGGTATTTGAAAAGCATGGAACATGATGACACATGGAAAACACCAACTGTGTCCACGTCACCCTAGGTGAGGTCAGCATGCCACATCACTCTGGTGCTTCGTAACTTCAGAACTTTGAGCTTCAGAGGTTTCTTCTACAACATCCTTCAAAAATCCCGAATGTCAAAATTTTGAATAGGTCCACATCACTCTAGGTGACGTCATCATGTCACGTCATTCCGACTTTCCAGGACTTCGACGCTTCGATATTCATAAGATTCTACACCCACATACTTGATAACTCCTGAATGCCGAACTTTGGAACCGTTGTTCCCCGGAGCTTCGTGACTTCAGGGCTCCGAGACTTCAGAAAACTTCTCATCTGCACACTCTTAAACTCTCGATCATTGCGATTCCAAAATCTTGTTTAGGTCCATGTCATTCCAGGTGACGTCATCATGTCACGTCACTTGGGTGCTCCGGGACTTCAGAGAATTCCACGCCAGAGCGCGTCAAAACACCCGAATGCTGAATTTTCGAACAGGTGTTCCTCGGAGATTCATGACTTCGAGGCTCTGAGAATTTTGAACTTAGGGCTTCGAAGGATTTTGCTGCAGAACACCAACCCATCCCTGAACTGTTGAACAACGAAATTCCGAACAAGTGTTCCCCGAAGCTTCGGGACTTCAGGGCTCTGGGACTTCAGAACTTCGGTCTTTGGAGGATTTTGTTGTTGAACACCAACCCACCCCCAAACTGAAAGACACTGAAATTTCAAACACTGGATAATATGCAGACACATGCCTCCGATTAAGGGACGGTCCGGATTAGTTCCGAACTTCAGAATTTCGACAAAAAATCCACTCCGCTTAACCACAAACATATTTCCGTGAACACCGAACTATTGAACCACTTGGAGAATCCAATGGTCCGCCTTCTCCCAAATGATCTATAGTGTAGATCCACTCTGGGACTTCGAAGCTTCGTGGCTTTTTCCTCCTTTTGTCAAAATCTTAAAATTTGTTGAAGCAACAAAGTCCAAAGGACTTGAAGGTTAACTGTCGTGCTTCTTTCCCAGAATTGACGGCTATGAAGGATCTGCCTTCTCCCGAACAGATCCGATGACCCAAATCTAAACTTTGTGGTCCCAAAACCACGGTTACTGTGGTTTCCTTTCTCTGCTGGATTTCTTGAACCGCTTCACCTTTTGAGCTTTAATACATAGTTAAGGTGTTCTCTCAGTGCCCTCTTGGCACTCATGGATGTTTTGAAACTCATTTTGTGCATTTAGACAACAATTCTCTTTGAACTCTTTCTTCAATTTCCACTTACAGGGCCCATCCAGGCTTAGTGTTGAAAACCAAAGCTCTGATACCATATTGTAACATCCCCGACCACCTAGGTCGTCCATGCTACTCCATATAAACACTCTTACTAAGTTCTGATACCAATTTTGTAGCACACCCCGGGCCTCCCAGGCCGGGGACTGCCACATTGAGAACTTCTCATGTTTCTGATATTCAAAATTCTACATACCCAACCATACACTTGCTAGGATATACCACACATAAACTCTTGTGGGACATCATACATATAAAACTTAAATAAACAATTACATTTTGTTAAAACACAGATTAATGCGGAAATAACAGTAAGCCTATACATACAACATATACAAGAAATACTCATAAATATAAGACATGTACAAATACACAACATGCAAATGAACACATAAATGGTACTTATCTTTTTATAGAAGACCACCAACTATGTGCATACCTTCCACAAACCTCCCAACCTTAGACCACGATGCTCATCACTCTCAACAGTGGGTCACCCCCGAGCTGGGACTAAACTCCACCCGAGTAAAGGGATTTCTAGACTAGGTTGAGACAACATGAAGTTACATAGTCAACATGAAGGATTTCGTCCCAAGAGCCAACTCACACTAACATCCTACAACCTCTCATTCCCCACATGATTGTCCCACCCTAGGAAGTGTGCCCCTTCTCTACTCAACGGTCCTTCGGCTGCCCCACTTCCCTTCTAGGGATTCAACAACAAGCCAAACATGAATTCACAGAGCACTATAGTTTTCGTTGGCCTCCCTTTGGGAAAATCACTTCCCCAACAACCTCTCTCACCTGGAGAGAGTTGCTTACAGTCTTGGCAACCTGATTCTTCATTCCACGGGCCTGACAACCCGCCTCTTCAAACCCACATGCCTAACAACTTGCTTCTTCATCCTAGCACCTAAGTCAATCGAGTAAGGGTAATGGCAACAACAAAGCTCGTGTATAGAACAAATGATGGCAACAAGCCATGCTTAGTCAAGGAATTGCGTTAGCAACAACAACAATCCGTTAAGGCATGGTACGAGCTCAGGAAAAGTACATGTGTGTTGTCCTTCATTGGAAATGCACGAGATAGCTCAAAGTCCCTGCAGGTTCTAGAGGTGTGTGAATGATGCATAGGTTGACAATGGAGGGGATGGCTCAGTGCGTGAATGTGTGAGTGAATGTGGAAAGATGGGAAAATAAACTATTTTCCCCCACCTATATTTGCATGTGCCATGATTGACACA
The DNA here is from genome assembly GCA_009831015.1 of Picea engelmannii. Lineage (NCBI taxonomy): Eukaryota > Viridiplantae > Streptophyta > Pinopsida > Pinales > Pinaceae > Picea > Picea engelmannii. The sequence goes on from ML782799.1 coordinate 428,138, forward strand.
TGGCTCTTCTGGAGCTCGTTTCTCTCCACTTGAGATCCATTCCCTCTTCCATGAGACTTAGGATAAAACAATTATCCTCACCACTGTCTTTATGAAATAATAATATAATATTCTCTTGGGGTTAATCCCTCAATCTTAGTCCTTTTCCCTAGTCTCCTAGCCCCTCCCTTTCCCTACCTAGTGGAGCTTAGTCCCCCATACTCTTTTATCATGGTCGGTATACACGCAACAATGTATTTATATTAATGATATGTGTGTTTACATATACAAAAATAGGCTCACTGGCCTTAACCATCTAGGATCTTCGGCCTAATCATCACATAATCCTCCTAGCTTATAGTCACTTGGCTCACTATCCTATAAAACATGTTTACAATTCAGCTGGGGCTCGACCTTGGGGTATTACAGGAGAAACACAACTCAAACTCCCCAAGGCAAGTTAAAATATGGAGGCATAGAGGGAGAACATAGAGTCCAAATTGAACGGAGTCCTAAGAGTAAGGATTTCCTCTATATGGATGTTGTCAATAACAACCTTGCTCTCATATATTAGGAAACATGGTCCAAGGACACTCTTGTCCTCCAAAGCAAAATAAATGAGTTAACCATCGGTCTCTCTACTGCTCAAGAAGTTCTTATTCATTTAGCCAACTTAGTGGATCTCCACCCCATTGGGAAGTCCTCTAATAGTGTTGAAGACTATCAAACAAAGGAATACATGCGAGGAGAGATATATATTCTCATCCCTAAAGATGTGACCTCTGGGTTTGATAAAGTTTTCCTTTCTTGATTTGTAATTAAATGATTTTCTTATTTTATTTTTTGGTTGGACAATTGATTAGACTATACTCTTGTAAACTCATTAGCAAAAACACTCTAATAATTTTGGTTCTATTCTCTCCTAATAAGTTTTTGTATCATATTTTGAACCAAATAGTTCCATATTTATCAAGATAATACTTTGGTAGTATGGGTAAAGCCACAATGGGTTTTTGTATCATTAATTATTGTTGTAAAATATCACTGTATGTGTATTAGCCATCATTTTAAATCACTTCGTAAGTCACTTAGCCATTTATATAATTAATTATTGTTGTAAAATATGAGTGTATGTGTATTAGCCATCATTTTAAATCACTTAGCCGATAAATCATCTATACGATCATATGATAAATCACTTAGTGAATATAAAACAATGAATTATTATGTCACGTGTATGTTACAAGTCAAAGTATGTTCTAGATTTTGAAATATTTGTGTATGTCATCTTGAATGGGACTTATGAATAAAACATTATGTGTTTATATAATCCATATGTATTATTAAAGAATCAAAATTTTGATCACACCTCCTGTTAACACATTTTTTTCAACTCACATACGTAATATTGAAAAATAAGTTTGTTATCATTGAATATTTGTGTTGTAGTGGATGTAGAGTACCAAAAATATTAGAAATGCATGAAAACAAATTAAATTATTCCATATTGTCAATGAAAATGTAACGAGAAAATAACGAGGCACTCTCATGTCCATGTCCATAGAATATTATAATTAAAGAAAAAGTGTAGTTTCTATACTGCTAAGAAAGAAATGAATAAACTAGTAAAGAGGAAGAGACATGCACCGATCTCCCATTTATAAGAATATAATAGAAAAATGAGGGGTGTTTTTAATTAATGGGAAGCTTTGTGAGCAAAGATTGCATGTGATAAGAAGGGCATTGTCATATGGCACATCTCTTTATCGGTCTCTGTGTAGATGTTTTGTTTTATGAGAATAAAATATATAATTTATTATACTACCGGAGGCAGGGAGGTAGTATATAACAATGAGTTAGCATTGATTTTCATATTAGTTTTATGTTGACTTAAAAAATGTGTATAAATTTTAATGTTGAACATAACAAATAAAAAAAATTACTTTTCAATATAACAAAATTAGTATTTTTATGACTTCTGATTAGTCAATAAATTCATAGTGTTATTGCAACCTTCACTTCATTCGAGGTTTGAAATTAATTTTGACATGACTATATATGAGTGTCACTTTCTTATAAAGTACAACTCTATTGATAAAATAATTTTATAACAAATATAAAATAAAACCATACATATGTTCATATTGAATTATCCCCCTTTCACAACTCCCAAAACACATTGAATGGAGACACTTTACCCATCAATTCTATATAAACCAAGTCACATGAAATGAATCCATTGACCTATGAAATAAAACATTTATTATTATTTTCTTTTCTTATTTTTCCAAATATGTAGTTATGAAACCATTTTTAATTCTTTTGGTAAGTTACCATTGAACTATGAAATAAGACTCTTTTATTTTATTTTATTTTCTTATTTTTCCAAATGTGTAGTTATGAAACCATTTTTAATTCTTTTGGTAAGTTAATTGATAGTTATGGGGTTAAAAACCCAATGGGTCTGGTGGAGGGCTTGTTCACGCACTGGCATTGGTGGGGCAGACTCCCATTCGTTTTTTTGGCAGACATGATTTGACATACGGTTAAACTTGTTAGGACAATCTCTACGAACGCAAAACCTCCTCTATATACTAAAAACTGCTATTCAAAAAACCAACTGCTTATGGAGACATATGATAGAAACGGTGGTCTCCAAAATAAATTTAGTTTTTTTTTAAATGACATATTTTAATTATAGGAATGAGATAAAGCACTCGCACACCCTTTGAGGGGAATGGGAAACCTCAAAGGCAAAGGAAACTCGGTAAGTTTACATAGATTTGAGTAAAATTTCTTTTATTATCTTCAGAGGCAGTATATCGCAACCTGCTGCACTTGTTTTATGTATTTGTGTCTTCATTGTAAGTTTCATTCCAGTGGATTTACTTATTTTACATGTCATTGATTTTGGGTTTTGTGAGTTATTCAATGTCCTATTACATCATAAAAATTGTGTTGATTCTTTCCCAATCTAAATATATGCATAATATTGGAAACAAAAACCTTTTATGTGTGATTGATTTTGGAATCATCTTCAAAATAAATCTTTGTTTACTAATATTTTTCTCAATGAGGATATGGTTGATATTCTTAGGGTTCTATCCTAAACTCCCAACTTTGGGGTACTTAGGAGTTAGTTAATTAATGTACAAGGTCATCCTCTTTGAATAAGGTCCATTGAGTAGTGCGTAGTTACTCAATGTAAAAGGGTTGTCTTTATTAAATAAGGCCCACTAAATGGTTAGTATTCATTAATGATGGGACCACAAGTAGTTAGGGTTTTTCTAAACATAAACTATTTATAGAGCTAGTAGTCTATATAATGCTTTGTCGAGGATTATTATTGTATTGGAGCTCTACTCGATAGGAGGCTGCTCCCTTGAAGGGGCATGTGAACATTGTTTTCTCTTTTTGGAATTATCAATATAAGGGTTATATTCTACATGCTCAATATCATTGTCTCTTGTATTTTCTTTTTTTGCAGTTTACATTTCTTTGAATATTTCTCTTATTTTACTATTTTTGTGGGTAAGTACATTACAAGTGGTATCAAAGCTCTTTCTTGTGCCAATACATGCCTGAATTTAATAATTTTTCTTTTAATATAGAGACATGTTCAAGTGGTTTTAAACATAGAGATCTATCATTTAGTGGGTAAAACTACAACTCGAAAGAATACATGTAGGGAATACAAATGGAGTCACTTGGTTGGACACCCTTATACACCTTCATTGGTACCCAATAAGTGGTATCATATTAGACAGAATATGTCTATGGATTCAAACTTCCACATACCTTCACGTATATTGGAATCCCCCTAAGCACACTTGAAACTAGCCTTACATAATCCTCTCGACCATCTTGTTGCTATAGTAAACAACAACACTCAAGGAGATCACCCTCATGTATGATGGAATCTAGTATGAATAAGGGTACGGTCTATCCTCCTTAGTTGGTGCTGTGAAAGATTCGATCAAGTAATATTGTTGGAAATCATCAGATCATTAAAAGAGATATAGTGCCTAATACTCCTTTGTCTATAGGACCTTGCAAACCCCAACTTTTGCAGAATGGGAAACTGAAAAAACAATTTTGCTAGAATATTAAGAGTTTGTGAATTATGTCATTGTAGAATGTTCAAACAAGTGTAATACTCTAGTAGTACCATGAAAAAAAAAAGTATGGGGCTTGCATGTACCATTGTTCGAGACCTATCTCAAGAGACCCCTTGCGTGATGCTGATTGTTGTCCCTTGACCAAGTTTTGAAGAATACTTGGTCATATTTGACCACTTTTGGGACTGCGACAGCTTTCCAAGGAAGGAGTGCAACGCGAAGCGGAAAGTAAGGAAGCAAGACCTATTTTTGGGTCCATTTTAGGGTTTTGGGTTGATGTAACAGAAAAGGGATGTCGGCCCGTGGGTTTAAATTTTACCCATGCTTAGGCCCATTTTGTAATCTATAAATAGGCAATGTAAATAGAGGAGAATATTAGTAATGTAGACATCTATGTGATGTATAACTGAAAGCTTAGTCCTAGTAACCGGATCTATGTGATTGGATGTATCTTAGAGTGCTCTATGCATGAGATTGGAAAGCTAAGTGCAAGTTGTTGTAGTCTTGTGTTGAAGAGCAAGGAGGAAGGATCTAGCGAGATGCACAGATCTTCTGTCATGTGCGAAGTAAGGGTCTTTGAAGCTATGTGCTATAATTGCTTGACCGAGATAATATAAAGAAGATTTTGTGGACGTAGCCCCAGGGTGGGGGTGGGCCATGGTAACTGTGTGTATAGTGCTTTGTGCTTTGATCTAATGTGTTTATCTCTTTCTTGGATAAGTGCTTGATATGATTAAGTAGATCTAATTATTCTCTGTGCTGATGATATATGAATGAACGTTAGATCTATATATAGGATGCTTAGTGCTTGATCTATTGAATCTAACCTATATTTATGTGGCTAAGTACTGAATCATGTTTAGTATAAGTATTCACTGCGATGCTCTGTTCTATTTTTGAAGTATCAGATGGCTTAAATATTGATGAAGGATCTATGCTAAGTGCCTGTAAAAGAGATAATCACAGATCAGTGTCTCAGCTAAGGTTGCAGACATCTGAGTCCTGCAACCACCCCTGCCTCTACCTCGGTTGAGACTTCATCTGCTTCACAGGTGTTGCCGAAAGGGTCGGTAGTTAGGGTTTTGTCGGTGCGCTCTTGAGCGTTGAACCCTGGGTCTGCCCCTGTGCCAACAAATGGTTCCGTTGTCGGGACCAGAACTATGATTGCTGGGAACAAAAGAAGAAAAATATTTGTGCGAACTAAGCTCTGTGCGTAGATCTATTGCCCTAGTGCGCGGTATTCTACTTGATCTACAAAGATTTGTGTCGAGAAAAAGAGGTCAGATCCGAAGGGAAAAGGTCAGATCTGCAGAAAAAGAGGTTAGATCTGAAGGGAAAAGGTCAGATCTGTAAGAAAGAGGTTGATACCGAAGAAAAGAAGTGATATATGAACGCTCTATACTTTAAGAAAAGTAAAAGTGGAAATTTTTGAAGGAAAAAGGTCACATCTGTAGAAAATAGGTAAGATTTGTAAGCTCCGTGCTCTGATAATGGTAAGAATAGTCAAAAGTTTTTAGATTTGGAAGCTTTGTGCTCTGTAGAAGTAAGATAAGTGATTTATTTTATTTTATTTTATTTTTTATAAAGCATGGATCTAGGTATGTTCGATAGATTCTGTCCTAGCTTCAAAACTAGGGCATTAATAGATGAAATAAAGTTTGATATGAATAGATATGATAAGTATAGTGATATATATGTTATACCTATGCATCGAAAGAATGTTTGGCCTAACAAGTGGATGCAGGATCCTAGAAAGAGTTTTTTGCAGGCTAGCCACCATGATCCTGGTGCACAATACATAAGGAGTTGGGGAACATCTAAATGAAAGAGAGGATTAACCCTCTATTATAGTTGCAGAAGACCAGGACATCTAGCTAAGGAATTCCCTGGGAGAAGACCTAGTTGCCTATGTTGTAAGGCTATGGACCATGAAGTATTGGATTTCCCTAGAATGATTGCTAGGCTTGAGAAGATGAATATGGAGCAAACAAACCTTGAAGGAGATCAAGAGACCAAGATTATAGCAGAAACTCAGAAAGAATCAGAAAAGATATTGCTACAGATGAAAGATACCTTGAATGACCACCAACATGTTAGGCTATCTGAGATCTTCAAAGAAAAGGAGCAAAGCGAAGCAAGAATAGGGGACTTTAACATTGACTGTACTCTTGATGAAGAATCACAAGTGAACATTATGCCAGGAAGAACTTGGGAAGCTATAGGAAATCCTGCCATGATCCCTTCCCTAGGAGGAACAAGTTTCTTCAGAGGAAATCTAGTAAACCTATGTGGAAAGCTCGCCCGGATACCTATGACTGTCAATGGAACTTCGACAGAGGAAGACTTTGAGATCATTAAATTTGTTGAAGACAATGCCCCGTTTACCATGCTCATAGGAAAAACTTGGATTGATAGAGAACAAGCCAGACGAAAAGAGGAAGAAACAATTTTGGACCAGAAGAAGCAAGAGTTAAAAGACTTTATGACCAGAAGGATCACACACTTGATTGAAGAACAGAAGAGAAGATCATAGATATTTAATATTAGCAACTCCGATGTCGAAGCTACAAGAACACTGGAAGATCCACATAAGATAGAGTTACCTATTTTTGATACAAAAGAAGTATTATCAAGGAACCCTAGGAAAGACTTTCAACAACGCGAAGTAATAAGACCACATAAGATAAACATCTGAATGGTAAAAGAATTACTGAAACAAAGCTCACTGGGAAGAAGGCTAGGAAGTTAAGAAAGAAAAGTGCTAATACTGTAAGATTAAAAGAGGTTATAGAGGACACTTTGCAGCAAGAAGAATTGCAGAATTGGAGCTTCGCCAAGATATTAGAACAATGACATAGAGTACTTCGCCATGACGAAGCAATATAGTCGTTGGAACCAATATACCCGTTCGACCGCCGCTCCGAAAGGATCAAAAAGCAGTTATGGGTTACCACTAGACCATTGGCTAGCACCAGAATGGATAGAATGGAGTTAATGAAGGCCCCATGTCAGTTGCAAGCAGACCGTTGCTCAGATTGCCTACTTACCCCATCACGCCACGCACCGAGAATACTTTTTGCTAACTGAGAATTTGAGTGTGAACCCCGAGATTTACTTACCTTGATATCATTGTCTTACTATTCACTGTAGTCTCTGAATTCCTTTTGCACCCGAGCCAACTGACCCAAGTTTGTATGTCGGACGAGCTCAATGCTGCTGAGAAAATTGTTGAAGAAGTTCTAATTGATTTAATGACTGAGAGATTTATGTCAGAACACAAAATGTCTACAGGTGTACAGGCATCGTCCTTGGGCACACTGCCAGCTTCCCCCTCCACTGCTCGAGTAGGACCATCCCGACCGCCTTCGGAAAGACGATCTAAGCTCAAAAACGACTTCGCTACTGTGAAGATGATCCCAAGCATCTTGCCTAAATATATCCCACCACTAAGCGGAATAGTGAATCGAGACACTGTACCTAGAGACTTTGACTATGCTGTAGTCACTGCGTACCTCCTGAAAGGGGTGCATGTAGTTCATGCTGACCAGGAGAAGCTCACCGTGTTGAAATTTAGTGATTTTAACCTTGGACATCGCAAGGTTTATAGTATGCTAACCCCGCACAAGTACTTGACTATTAGAAAAGGAAAGAACCTCAAGATTGTACCACAACAATGGACCCATAACCTTGTGTAGTCAACCCTCCTCAACGTAATGAAGATTCCACATTTTGGGAGGCATAAGGAAGTAAATGCATGCGTTAGACTATTGGTGTCCTACTACCACGGAGGATACCTATGGTTGGACTATCGCATCATTATGGATCCGATTCTGATCAATCAGATCACTAGGCTAAGCATGCAGGGCCTTGACCTGCAGGACTTTTACCCTGGAAAGACCGCATATTGCGCTCTCGCTCAATGAATAAAAGACACATATGGAAATCTGGAGAAAGGCACGCGAGGTTACAAGGTAGCCTCCATTGAGAATGCAACAATGCGCTTTGGTTTCCCGCTGATCGCAGGAAAGTTAGTCCGAAAAAATAGACGTATACAGGTGACCGAATTTGTAGTTGACCTTGCAGGGAAGTGCGTGGAGGGACTACAAATGAACTAGGAAAAATACCTTATAAATCAGCTAGATCTTGACTATAGACAAGCGCAGGACCAAGGGTATGAGTTCCACTTTAGCTGGTTTCTCATACTCATCACTTTCATCGCTTGGGAACTGCCCGAGGGAGCCACTTTTCCAGAGATTGAACCCTTTGAACCACTAGCCGCGAAGTTCTGTACGTTGTGGTACTCCAACGACATGAACAAACAATGGCAGTCCAATGCCATCTTCAACGCTTACTACACTCAGTTGAAAAATGCCATTCAGTCTACACAACGCATCACACCCAACATGCTTCATAGGTTTAGACCTTTGATGAAATTCAACGCAGATCGTCACTTCACCTACATCATAACGCACGCATATGAGCACAAACAACAACTCCAGTCATATTACAAGCTGACAGAAGATGAGTTGGAGGAGATTACCAAGGAATGGTCGGCATACCTCCTTGTTGCAGCAGACCCCGCAGAGATGTCCAACGTAGATAGCCCTGAAGCTATGCCGGATACACCAAGACCACTCAAGACTAAGAAGGAAATGGAAGTTCAAGATATCCACATCACATCCACGAAGACTGCTTCACTCTCACCTGCGAAGGGAGGTAATGATGAAGAACTAGGGGGCACATAAGTTGAGCAGAACAAAGGCGAGGTTACTCCGCCTAGAGACGAGGAAGATCCCTCCAAAAAAGGAAGATTACCCCACCCAATCCCTCATCCCGAAAGAAAGCTAAGGCCACCTGGGCCATGCTTAAAACTACCCTTACCCCGGATGATTTTGACTTCTTAATTGCCACACTGAAAGATGTTTCACTAGAGCTCACAGAAAAGCAAGAAGCAAAGAAGGAGGAGCTATTCCGTCGGATCATGGGTGAACTCAAAGAAGTGAAGCAGGCACTCTGGTCCAGCTAAGTAGTTTCTACAACGCCCTTAATAATGGAAATACCAGGAACATGCGATGATCCCACTCAATTACGCCAGATCGCTAAGAAAGTCGAAGCTCGCCTTTGACGAGCTCAAGAATACATAACGCAAGCCACCCAGGCTTTGGCACAAGAACAGAGTGCACATGGAGAACAACGGAGGAAGGAAAAACATGAGCAGCTTGCCTGACAAGTGAAGTGGGAGGAGCAAAAAGCATAGTTACAGTAGAGCAAGGACTAGTTGCTAGCAGATCAACTTGAAGTACAGGAAAGAGTTCACAAATCATCGTGCTCTGTGACGATCATAGAAGTGAAGATGGAATATCGTCTCCCACAACAGGTGACCCAACTGGAAGAAGTAATCCAACAACTTCAATAGTGCATCATGGATCTGGAGCTCCGCACCGTGCCTGAGACACCCCAAGAGATAAGATATCTAAGAGAGGCCACTACTCGAAGTGTAGTCGACCAATTAAAAACATTGGCTTCAGAATGTAGGCAACTAAGCACTAGAAGCGCCCAGACTCATGAAACCCTCATAGAGAATCCAGAATTACAGACATTGGAGGCACAACTCCACAAAGAAAAGTAGCATGCAGATGTGCTACAAGCGCAACTGAAGTTTGTGACCACAGTCAAAATAATGAAGCGGTTCGTAGAACAACGCATAGCCCAACAACAAGTACACACGTTGCAAAGTAAAGTAACGAAAGTCTCTCAACGACTGCAACCACTCCAAGAGAAGGCATGCCAACTGTTCTCCGAACTTGAAATCTATGGAGATGAACTCGAACATGTGTCATCACTACAAAACAATGCCTGGAAGGACCGCTCAATGACACAGTAATCCAGGAATTTACTGAACAAGAGGATGTCGCACTGCAGCAGGTCGAAGCAACTCGAGCCAAGATTGAGGAATTCAAAGCGGAATTGGTCAGACCTGAGTGACTTGGGACAAGTCACAGGTGAGTGTTGGGGACCTGTTGGCCCTTGAGCAAGTTTTGAAGAATACTTGGTCATATTTGACCACTTTTGGGACTGCGACAACTTGCCAAGGAAGGAGCGCAACGCAAAGAGGAAAGTAAGGAAGCAAGACCTATTTTTGGGTCCATTTTAGGGTTTTGGGTTGATTTAACGGGAAAGGGATGTCAGCCCGTGGGTTTACCCACGCTTAGGCCCATTTTGTAATCTATAAATAGGCAATGTAAATAGAGGAGAATAGTAGTAATGTAGACATCTATGTGATGTATAACTGAAAGCTTAGTGCTAGTAACTGGATCTGTTTGATCGGATGTACCTTAGAGTGCTATGTGCATGAGATCAGAAAGCTAAGTGCAAGTTGTTGTAGTCTTGTGATGAAGAGCAAGGAGGAAGGATCTAGCGAGATGCTCAAATATTTTGTCCTGTGCGAAGTAAGGGTGTTTGAAGCTCTGTGCTGTAACTGCTTGACCGAGATAATATAAATAATATTTTGTGGACGTAACCCCAGGGTGGGGGTGAACCACGGTAACTGTGTGTATAGTTCTTTGTGCTTTGATCTAATGTGTTTATCTCTTTCTTGGCTAAGTGCTTGATATGATTAAGTAGATCTAATTATGCTCTGTGATGATGATATATGAATGAACGTTAGATATATATATATAAGATGCTCAGTGCTTGCTCTATTGAATCTAACCTATATTTCCGTGGCTAAGTACTGAATCATCTTTAGTATAAGTATTCACTGCGATGCTATGTGCTATCTGCGAAGTACCAGACGGGTTAAATATTGATGAAGGATCTATGATAAGTGCCATGTAAAAGATATAATCACAGATCAGTGTCCCAGCTAAGGTTGCAGACATTTGAGTCCTGCAACCACCCCTACCTCTACCTCGGGTGAGACTTCATTTGCTTCGCAGGTGTTGCCGAAAGGGCCAGTAGTTAGGGTTTTGTTGGTGCGCTCTTGAGCGTTGAACCCTGGGTCTACCCCTGTGCTAACACTGATCACATTGGCATAACTCTCAAATACCACTTATTTTGTGGGCCCAACCATACTATTGTGGGAAACCTATCTCAAAAGACTCCTTGCAAGATCTTGATCACATTAGTATAACTCTTTGGTAATACTTCTAGTGAACCCAAGTTCCCATGCATAACACTATATTTGATCAAGTATAATTGTTGGAAATCATCAAATATATCAAAGAGATATAATGCTTAATACTCCTTTTTCTACAGGACCCCGCAAACCCTAGCTTTTGCAGAATGGGAAACTGAAAAAACAATTTTACTAGAATATCAAGAGTTTGTGAACTATGTCATTGTAGAATGTTCAAACAAGTGTAATACTCTAGTAGTACTATGACGAAAAAAATGTATGGGTCTTTTCTGTACCATTGTTGGAGACCTATCTCAAGATACCCCTTGAGCCATGTTGATCACATTGGCATAGTTCTCAAGTAACATTTATTTTGTGGGACCAACCATACTATTGTGTGAAACCTATCTCAAAAGACTCCTTGCAAGATGTTGACCACATTAGTATAACTCTTTGGTAATACTTCTAGTGAACCCAAGTGCCCATGCATAACACTATAAACATGACCATGGGGAACAAGGTGACCACATTGTAAAATTTGGTCTCCCATATTGAATCTCAAATTCCTCAATTCTCGAAAATATCTGCAAAGGTCGCCTCCTTGATGCCATGCAAATCTAGATTTCTAAAATTTTAAAAGCCCCACCTTACATGACCATTTGGTAGGAGCATCAAATGGATCCACCAAGTGTGGAATCCTCTACGAATGGAGAGAATCACAATAAACCACCCTTTAAAGATAAAAATATGTGGCACATATATCCCAAAGTAGACATGAACAAGTTTGATGGTTTCAATCCCACTGGATGGGTTACTTAGATGGAACACTACTTCTCCCTCCATAGTATTAATGATGACCTAATGAAACTTTGACTGGGTGTGTTATACATGTACAGGGAACACTAGCAATGGTGGAAATGACATTGTAAATCCTATGGGGGGTATATTACCTAGATCTAGATTGTTAAAGTAATTTATGCTCATTTTGAAATATACATTCATTATTTGGGAAGGTTAACCAAGTTGCACCAAATAGGCACAATAGATGACTTTATAGTAGTGTTAAAAAAATTGGAAATACCTAGAGAGGGCATGACTGAGTCTTTTTTCAAAGAATGTTTTATCAGTGGTTTGAAGGAGGAGACTAAAGCATAGGTTTTGATGGCTCACCCAATGATTCGATTGGAGGCTTCTCAATGAGCTAGACAAGTACATGAGGTGATCAATGCATAGAAAAAATACACCATTTTATTCCTTTCCCAAGCCCCCCTCTAACACCTAAAAAAAACCCATCCCCCTCTCATCCCTTGAGGGTCCAAAAATTGACCCACGAAGAAGTAGTCGAACGCCTATTATGATTGCGATGAGAAGTATTTCAAAGGGCATAAATGTAAAAAACAAAAAATATTTCAAATTGATGTGGCCTAATCTTACCATCTTGAGGACACTTACGAGGAAACCTCTATTGAGATAGACTTAGAAGAAACTACACCTCCTCCTCAGGAATAAACCACCTTGGAGCTTCCTTGTGTGGAATCCCAAATTTCCCTTCGTGTTTAATCAGGAATTTCAATGCCCTAGACTCTAAAGTTTATTGGATACATCAAGCACCAAAAGGTGTCTGTTTTAATTGACAGTGGTAACACTCACAATTTTATTCATTGGAAAGTTGTAGAAAATACCCATTGTTATGTCCACGTGGTGCACAATTTTCAAATTATGATAGCCAATGGTGGTATGATGAAATGTGGTGGAAAGTGTGAGAATCTGAAACTTCATGTAGTGGACTATCAACTCAAATCTCACATGTTCACTATTGAAATGGGTGGCTATCATGTAGTTCTCATAGAAAAATGGTTATGAACATTGGATCCAATTACCATGGATTTCAAGGAATTATACATGAGATTCACTAAGTAGGCCCATAAACATACCCTCATGGGGATCAAGTCTATCTCTTGAATATATGCAACTCTAGCATTATTTCCCAATTTAATGCCATCCAAGTTTTGGCTAGTACCCCATAGGAAATTCACCCTAATTTGTAGTTGGTCATGATTGAGCATCAACAGGTATTTGAAACAACCTGTGGCTTAACCCATTCACATGGTAAGTATGATCATGGTATTCTACTAATTCCAGGTATTTAACCGCCCAATGTGCATCCTTATAGGCACCCTTTTCACAAAATAATAAAATTGAAAAGATTATTCAATAACTATTGGAGGTAGGGGTGATTCATCCTATTACTAGCCCTTACTCATACCTAGTAGTAATGATATTGAATAAAGAAGGAAATTCACACATGTATCATGACTTTCAAGCTCTCAATAAGTTCACCATCAAAGAAAAATTCCACATCCCGGTTATTGATAATATCTTGGATGATCTTCATGGTGCCAATTTCTTCACTAAAATGGACCTTCGCTCATGGTACCACCAAATCTAGATGATGGGGGTGGACATTCCTAAGATAGACTTCCACACACATGAAGGACATTATGAGTTTTTAGTGATGCCTTTTGGTCTTTGAAATGACCCATCCACCTTTTAGAGCCTCATGAAAAATATTTTTCGACGCTTCCAGTGCAATTTTGTGTTTGTATTATTTGATGATATCCCAATTTATAGTAAAACCTGTGAAGCACATGTGGAGCATGTCGATAAATCATTCCAAATACTCCAATATAACCTATTATTACTTAAACATTCCAAATGCTCTTTTGACAATTTTGAAGAGGAATACTTGGGTCACATAGTCAGTGAGGATGGGGTGTGAGTGGAACCAAAAACAATTGAGGCTATGCAAGATTAGTCATTCCCTAGGACTATGAAAATATTTCTTGGTTTCCTAAGGATCATGGGATAATACAAGAAGTTTGTGAACAATTATGGGAAAATTATAGCCCTACTAACCACCTTAATAAATAAGAATTCCTTTGTATGAATCAATGCTTTAAAGGAAGCCATGTGTACCATGCCCATCCTAACAATGCTTGATTTCACTAAGTTTTTTGTCTTGGAATATGACACCTCAGGAAAAGGTCTTGGAGAAGTGTTGATAAAAGAAGGGTGCCCATTGGAATTCACCAGTAACCAATTGTGTGGCAGAAATTTTGGCAAGTTCACCTATGAGAAAGAAATGATGGCCATCCTTATGCAGTCGATACTTGGCTCCCATATCTCATTGGGAAGCATTTCCAAATTAAGATGGGACAACAATTTTTGTCACTATAGAAGCACAAGTGGGCCAATAAGATGATTTGGTATGATTATGAGATCATATATAAGAAGAGAAAAGAGAATGTGGAGGTTGATGCTTTGACTAGGAAATATGAAGAAGGATCTCTCTTTGCTTTATCCTTACCAATACCAAATTGGCTTGTAGAGACCTGACAAGAATGGTTGGATAATGTCATGCAATGGTTACCTTATCATGTGATGTAGGGCCGTGACTAGCATCCTCCTCTTTTGTCTGTCCTGGATTTTCAGCCTCCATGTTTTGTAGGTGGCCGAAATATTCATCCTCCTCATCATTTGAGATTACCTCAATGTAGTGGGATTTTCCCTTACCCATGCACTTGTGTGTTGGGTCCCATGGTTCCTTGCAGGTGAAACACAACTGCTTCCTTCTCAATTCCCTCCTAGTGGGCTTATCCATCATGCCCCTTCCTCGGTCAAAGCCCCTTGGGTCTCTTCCTCCTTGGTTCATAGGAGGTATTTGCTCCCTATGCCCTTGATTAGGATTTCTAGGGGTTAATCTCATCTTAGTTGCTGAACCTAAGTCTCTGGTCTTCCATATGACATCATGCAAGTTGGCAAGCTTAAAGGCCTTGACCCAACCCCTCAAGGGTTCCATCAATCCTTCTGTGAAAAGCATCATGAGTCTCGCTTGAGACACATCATGTACCATCACTGCTAGCCCATGGAGCTCTTCTATGTAAGCCTTCGGCTATCCTATCTGTCTGAGATGTATGAGCTCCCTAAAAGGTAGCTTCAGATCCCCTTGGTCAAATCTATCAATGAGCCTCTGTGTGAACTCTGTGTAGGATGTAATCTGATTGTGACCCAATGTGGTCAACCCATGGTACCACCAATCATGAAACTTGCCATCTAAGTACATGGTGGAAAATTTGATGGCATCCATCTCTCTCATGGGGTTAAGTTGTAAGTAGGTATCCAACTTTTGTACCCATTCTTATGTTGTCACCTTAGCAGATCCATCAAAATAAGGGATTTCTATTTTGCCTGCTCTACGCTCCAGTTCGTAGTTGGGCCTTTGATATTGTTTCGGTTTACCCCAGAATTTGATCTCGCAATACTGGTCTAGCATGAATTGCCTTTGAAATCCTCCACTTAAGGCATGATACTCCCTAGCATATTGCTCAAAATTATCCTCAATCTCATCCTCATAGTTGTGTTGTGGTTGAGTATCCAAGAATGTAGGTAGATAGGGCCTAGGGGCGGTCTTTTTGTATGTTTGTCCCTATAGTGCACCTCCTCCATAGATCTATCCCTTAGTTTGATAATGGGGGTTGTGCTCCTGTTGATGTCTAGTCCCTCCATGAGATCCACTAGCCTCTCTGTTGGCATAAAATTACGAACCCTTCCCTCCATGATCCATTTGCATAAGGAGTTGTGACACCCTCTCCTGGATTTCACTTACCTTTCTCAGAGCCTCTGTCATTTCCACCTGTCCCCTACGTATTGTTTCCTGGTTCTCTTATGGATGATGCACAAGGGTGATCTATGTCACATTTATGGAGTGTTCCAACTCCTTAGTGAACCATGTTAGAATCTGTGGCTCATTGTCCTCACCTGATCCTTCCATTTCAACCTCTGTCTCACCTGTATGGTTCATGCGTCTGCCCATGTAAATGCCATTGAACTTATGCATGCGCTAACCCCCACTGGCTGGGAGGATCAATGCTCTAATACCACTGTAATGTAACTGGGCCAATTGTTTTGCTCAGAACATTAACTGTTTACTATTTGTTATGTGTGTTCATGTGTGTATCCATAAAGATGTGCATGGGATTATTCAATGTTGATTGACCAATAGATATGAAGCATACAATCATAAACAAGACAAGAGATATAAGAACACCGATAAAGAATCAACAATGTCAGATCTGACCTTTATTTAGATTGTAAGGAGATCCCGTATTCAAGAGATCTACATATTTGGAAGAAATCCCCAATAATAACAAAATGGGTTGCCAACTGATACAATAAGATGAACAATACAAAGATAAATTCCTCCCAAAGGCTGTAAGAGAAGAGATCCAAGCCTCCAAGGGCCACCCGCAAGTAGATTTGACTGAAGATAGAAGAACCTGATCAATACGCTGCCAAACCTCTCCAAGTGGCTGAGTTGCGCCTTGCTCTGGATGCTGCCAAACCCTCAAGTTTTGGCCCACCCTTTCCTGACCTCCAAATCCTCCCAAACTCACCCATAATGTAGATCGGGCTGATAGAAACCTATGGATCAATTCTCAAGCTAATATGAGAAGTAATGCTCCTCCAACTAGACAATCCCTAAACTGGATTGCACCCTCCCTGGTTTGATAAGGACAAAGAGGGTACATTCTCCCTTCTAGGAACCTCCAAATACCACCAAACTCTAACAGATCATAGATCAGGCCACTGCTACCAAGAT
The DNA here is from genome assembly GCA_009831015.1 of Picea engelmannii. Classification (NCBI taxonomy): domain Eukaryota; kingdom Viridiplantae; phylum Streptophyta; class Pinopsida; order Pinales; family Pinaceae; genus Picea; species Picea engelmannii. The sequence continues at coordinate 445,011 of ML782799.1, forward strand.
TATGAAGTCTCAAGCCAATCTACGAAGACATGAGCCTCCAAACACTGAAAACCACTTTTTGCAATGCGCCATCCTTCTCTCTAATTCGTGTCAATCTCACAAAAATAAAATGCAAGGATAAACTCCTCTGGAATAGAACAGGAACGATGCCAAGGACCCTACGAAGAGAACCCATGTGTTACTTTTTCCAAATACCTCCTGCTTCTTCCAGATCGAACCAATACCTCCAAGATCGTTCGCCCCCTAGCGGGAAACCCCCCTGGGTTGCGCCCTAGCCTGGAAAATGCATGTAGAACCAAGCTGCAACATTGTAGAATGGCGTGGGAGGATTATCTCACCTCTGGGACCAAGCCTGGATCAAGAAAGGTGGGATCTTTCACCACCGAGTTGATCTCTAGGGTTTTAGACTCAAAACCCTCAAAATTGATTGTGCTCAAGAGCTCCAATGCAAATAAGATAATAATCCAGAATGAATAAGGAGTGCGCCCTGCCCTTTCCTTTATAGGTCCAATCTATTCCTCCATTGAGTTAGTTTACCCCTAGGGTTAACTCTTAACCTAACTCATCTTTTTCTTTTTCTTCGTTGAGTTACCCTTTTTCCACAAAGTCAACTTAACTTTAGAATATTATGATTTCTGGTTGCCTTTGTCCCCAATATGCCTGAGACTATAGTCTAGTGGGGAAATATAGACTACTGAGTCTCTCCAACCCTCTTCATCAAGAAGTGGGGGACATTACAAACAACAATTGGAGTAGTACCTAGTTAAGTGGGAAGACCAATTGCATACTTTTAGTGAGAAGTTAAATGAAGCAAAACATAAATATGTTGTGTATGATTGGGAGTTTTATGTAATCATTCGGGCATTTAAGAAAAAGAGTTTCCCAAATATTTTGTTATATATGTATATTGATCATAAAACATTGAGATACATCAACAATCAACCTAAGTTGAACCGAAGACATACGAAATGGGTAGAATTCTTGCAGAGCTACACATTTGTGTTGAAAAATAGGATTGAAATATCTAACAAAGTTGTCCATGCATTGAGTAGATGAGAATAATTTTTGACCTCTATGAGCATTAAGATGGTAGGACTGGAAGTGATTAATAAATTGTATGAGATTGACCCAGATTTTGTTGAAGCTTGGAAAGTGAATAAAGATCCATGAAGTGGTAACCAAACCCCATTCTTGGATTATTTTCTAGGAGAGATTCTTGTTTAGAAATCATCAATTATCTATTGCTAGAGGATAAATGAGGGATAATATCATCAGAGAGATTTAAAATGTGGGCTTGAGTGGACATTTTGGCATTGATAAGACTCGAGCATTGGTGAAGGAAATACTTTTGGCCTAGTATTGCTAAAGCGTGAAGAAATGGATTGAAAGCTACAAAAGAAAGGAGTTAGAATACTAGTTTGTATACATCATTGCTAGTACCAAAAGTGCCATGGGAAGACATCAACATGGATTTTGTATTGGGATTTCCTAGAACCCAAGGAGGTAATGACTCTATTTTTTGTTGCTGGGGACTATATTTTTCACTTTGTGATCAAATATCTTTGACTGTCTATCAGTTCACCCACTTTGTAAAACATATCCTAATTTTTTGTAAACAAAACATTAACTTGAAAATTATGAAAAAGAAAATTATTTTTTAAATTCTTTTAAATTATAGTTTCTCTTTTCCACGAGGTGTAGGACAGTTGGTGACGGAGTGTGCTGTTAAGGCACTCCATGATGTTAAAGTCACTAGTTCGAAACCTGCGAGGACAAAAAATCCAGCCATGTTAAGGGTTGGTGTGGCTTAGGCCGGGTGCGATCCCTGAGTGATTTTGACGGCTTAGATGCCCTTGAGTCGTTGTTTCTTAGCCACAGGTTAGTCCCACATGTCACAGACAAACTAACAAACAAAAAAAAAATTATAGTTTCTCTTTTTTTATTTTATTGGCATATAAATTCTCGATGAGACTTAGTTCCCCTACCAGAGGGAAATATTCTTAATCTATTTGTCAAGTTCATAAATTGATATAAAAATTAAAATAAAAACTATTTCATACATACAACACATAGCTTAATTTCTGAAGCTGACATTTGTAACAATAAATATGTATGCTTAATCTTCAATATTTTTTACATTTACAAAGTCCCTTAGTGTAGTGGATGCTCTGGGTAACTCATTACAGTATATGCTATGCTTTGTTCACAGCCTCACCACCTCCTCACTGCCTATGATTACATTACAATGAAGAACTATATCACTCCACATGGGCCTCCACACCATAAAACGTTTTGTTTATCTGAGTGCCATATCGTGCAATTAGTGCAATAAAGAAATAAACTCTTCTCTCTGGTTGATTCACCAGATAGAGCACACCATAGTCCAACACGTTGTAGCCTTCCCTGCATTACGTCCTCCAAATATTCACAAGTGGTTGCATATTTCCTTAGGCCAAGTAGAGCCCACCCTTTCATGTAGAGCACTTTGAAATGGCTAGGATCTATTTGCAGGGCCTCATCTGAATCCTCAAGCATTGCCTCAAATTCCTTTATCTTCTGCCATGTCCTTGGGAAGGTGGTTGGAATATGCGTGGAGGTGCAGGGATTGATATATGTTATATGATTTATTATCGTGATTAATGTTAGATAATGAAATTTCACCCAATCATGAAATCAGACAATTATAAAATATTTGGTAAAAAGAACCTCCGAGTAAACTTATTTTTAATTTTAAAAAGTGATTTACAACTTGCCTCAAATAAAACATAAATGTAAAAATTTACATTTTTAATATATATATATATATATATATATATATATATAATTGTAATGCAAACTTATAAATATTATTGTTTATATAGAGTGAAAAGCAATCACAAAATATTTGGTCAAGAATACCAAAAACAAGGTAGGTGTGGTGATGAAAAACTGTGGAGTAGCAAGTTGTGGTTAACTAGTGGTTCCAAGTGGAGCCATGATGATTCAATCTTCCACTTTATGCAATCAAACAACAACTTGTGTTCATTCCCTCAATGAAGAAAGGAACCATATATGAAGCATTGGTGGAGAGTAATATATGAAGCATTGGACAAAGTGTTGGATGTGTATTGGGAGCAATTGTCCAAGAACAAGTACTTTGTTGGAGATGCCTTCTTCACCCTTCTATTATAAAATGCCCTTTTCATTACATTTTCGATATCTATATACAAAAATTGATTATTGTTACTTTATTGGAAAAAAGAAAGACTATTCTCTTAAAAAAACAAAATAAACAAAGCTCCAACATCAAATAAATAAGCGCTTGTCTTTAAGCCGAATTCCTCCTATGAACACATATGAGGCTGCTTCTGACACGTGTGTTCATCTTTTCAACTCATTTTGGCGGTCTTACTCTATTAATATAAATAATCATATCATTATTCATTCAACAAACATTGCAACACATCCCATGTTTTGAGGGATCTTATATTATAATTGGTCGAATGACGCTCAATATGGACATAATTTTATTTTTTTATGCTCCTTCAAATCAACCATGTTTTTTTGGGAGGGGAAGTTATGATTATGGTGCTATAGTGCAAGGAGAAAAAATCAGGACAAAAAGGTCTCAACTTTGTGATAATGAAGTCACATCTTTGTTAAATAATGGGTACTTGCAACTTCTCTTATTCTTTTTTATATTCGTGGCTATATGATTGTAACTAAGCATGATTATTTTTTTACGATAATGACATGGAAATTAATGATTGGCAAAAATTCTTTGTTTCAATTTTATAAACAAATGTATTTTTTATTTTCCTAACAAATTTAGCCTTTTCAAGTTTCATGGAGGGATAAAACTATTGACAACCTAATATCATGGTTGTACAAGTGTGAACATCATACTTTTTATAATATCATGGTTGTACAAGTGTGACCATCATAATTTTTATTTGGCATTCAGGGTAAATCATTTTCTCTAGAGTTCGAGGCTAGGTCAATATCTCAATGACAGTTAGTTTATTAAGAGAAAACATGTCACAAAGTGGAATTTGAACCTTGGTGGGGAGGAAACAACTTTTCCTCAACCACTCGAGCTAAACACAATTAACACTATCATGAATTAATATTGAAATATATGTTAAAATATTTTTTCTGTAAATATATGTTAAAATGTTTTTCCGTTGTGATTTATGAGTACTCATTTTTCATAAAAGTGAAATGCTTTTGTATTAAATATTAGCCCCATATGTTTGTGTAGCTTTTGGGGAGTGTGAAAAATAATGTTAGGAAGTTGACTCTAATTTTTGACAATATCACATTATATCCTCAATGCAATTTTTCCTATGGATTAAAGGATTTAAGATTCACTGAAAGGTATGCCTTGAAATGATAAGAATAAATATTTGATTTTGAGTGACATAAAAAGAGGATGATTCACTCAACTTTGTTGGTTGTTCTTTTTTAACTTAGAATCTTTAATAGTTAGTGATCCTATTGTTGGAAATTGTGTTGTCACTGATGTAAAAGGATGTCATTGGTATCACAGACAAGGGGCAACTAGAGGAAGCATAGAAGTTGAAGGACTTTCTGAGTTATATATTTACTCTGCATGAGTGAAGGTTAGAGGAACTGCGTATTGTCAAGTTTTTGTAAGTGTTCTTTGTTCATCTGGAAGACGAAGTGACTAAGCAAGAACAATCCAAGAAATTTCAAAGATGCACAGACATGAAGAGAAATGGTGAGTGGAAGATGAACGAGAAAACACTATTAAAACAAAGAAATGAAATCGAGAAAGTGAAGAATCTTTGTGGTAGAATGATTACAGTTCATTGAAGCTCGACGACACAAAGGAAGCACAAGAAATGAGCAACAATGAGGTCCCAGATAACCAGACTGAAGTAATTGGAGAAATCGATATATCCGACATTCGTGAGGAACAACAACTTCAAAAAGTTTATATTGTGAAATCATTTTTATGTAACTTGAAAGTGAATAGAAGAGTTATGGAACCATGCACAAGGTGTTAACTTTTGTTAGGAGAACAATGGATCAGGATCAGGTTAAATCATGATCGTTGATCATCAGAGATCAACGACTAAGATCAAAAGATTGGGGCCTGATACCCCGTGGGCCAGCTTAGCGATGACAACAACCTCATCAGTGCCACATATCTAATCAGATGAATGCCACATCAAAGGAACTCCATGTCAGTGATGCCACATACAATGCCTCATGTCAGGACATGTACATATGCCACGTCATCCAGTATACATGAAGAAGACATCCACACGAAAGCCACCTCATTTGCAACATCAACACAAGAGATCTCAAAAAATGACTAAGTATCAAGACATTACGGAGATAGTGAGCACAACAGAGAATCAGGAGTATGTGAAGAAATGAGCGCAAACCTGCGGTGACAGATTGACAATCGATAGTGTCAAGAGTGGATCGGATGGTCCAGGAGGTCGCCACTTGTCACAGATTGGACAACCCAGAGAGTGAGAGATTTGATGGCTCATGATGTCTCGTAGACCCACAATGAAATACTTAGAAAATGTTCTAAGTATGGGTGCGAAGTGAGTGCGAAAGAACATGAAGGTGCATTCTGGTGGTCGCAGAAGGTTGGACAAAAGTGCCTCAGACTTGCGAAGAAAGGATAGAAAAGTTTCTAAGTATGGGTGCAAAGTGAGTGTAGTGGAACACGAAGGTGCATTCTGGAGGTAGTGGAAGTGTGAGATAAATAAAATAAATGACTTAGACCTACGGTGAATGAGATCAACGATTGAGATCAATCAAAGATTTGATTGGAATATGGTTGTGAGTTGAAGGTTCAAGCTATGAGAAAACTGGATCAACAGTCAAGATTAATCTGAGGTCCAGATCAGACGGCTGCCATATGTCAAGGATGTGTTATGTGTTGATATGGGTAGTGACTAGATTGACAGTTGAGATTAAGGATCATCCAACGGTTGTTGTGTTTTGTACTACGAGTTAGATCGACGATTATGATCTAATCAGGGGTGACCAAATGATTAATGAATATTAAAGTTATGTTATGTGTGCTAATAACTAGGGAACAAGATTGACGATAGGTAACCATCGTGTAGGTTGAAGGACCGATGCGATCAAAGATGTTGATTTCAGACTCCAACGACCATTGGATCCATCAGAGTACGTACCATCGAAGAGGCTCTGGTCGGAGTAGAGTTGTTTATGACCGTACGAGTTTCGACGAAGAGGAATCTGAAAGCCAACAATAGTCGTTGATCGAAGATCAGACAATTAATGAACGACAAGGTGGTGTTGAGTGTTTCATTACTCTTGGTGGTCCCGATAAATGAATCAACGATCGAGATTTATTCGAGGATTTGATTGGATGTTTGTTGTGTAAACAAGTTTTACACTACCATTAGAGTGAGCAGATCTACGATGGATATTTAGTCCGAGGATTAATCGAATGGTTGTTGAAGAGTATAGTTAAGTGTTGGAGGGACGAGGGCCCGATAGTATGGAGGGCCAATAGACCTGGTGGTATCGATGAACAAGGACAAATCGATGGTTGAGGTTTAACCTAAGGGACGATTCGACAGTAGTTGTGTATTAATTCCTACATAAAGGTACCGACAAATAGATTGTGGGAGAAAAAGAATGGGTTTGTACCAATTTACAAGCCCGATTTAATGGAGAATAAAGAATCTGGAGCTGACCTGTTGAGCCCAATTCCTTTTGTATTTGGACAAATTCGTGGATGTAGGAAGTGTATAAATAACGATGCCATATTTTTTTTCGAGTGAGTGAGTGTGAAAGTGAAAGAGTGAAGTGGTGTGATAATTGAGAAAAGGATGGGAGAGTGAGGAGTTATGATTTTTCAGAACCGAGAGAGTGGAAGAATGCGAAAGGAGATGTGAGTGTGGAAAATTGAAAAAGAAGGGGAGAGTGCGGAGTTCTGAAATTACAGAACCAAGTATGAAAGATGTAAATGTGCGTGGAAGGAAGTGAGTAAGTAAGGATCATGGAAGAGAAGCTATGAGGCTCGAAAGTTCGAAGATGCCAACAAAATGAAAGGAAGATAATGCAATTGTCAAGGGTGGCTAGGAGGTGCAAGGAAGAAAAGAAGTTTTGTAGATTGTGAACTATAGCAACAAAAGATAGTGCAACATATTTGAGCAGATGAAGACTTGAAGAAAATAAATAATTTGGTGTCTACAGATAATGTTTCCAATGAAATTGTGTCTACAGACAGATTGATGTTTCCAATGAAATTGGTATCTACAGACAATGTTGAGTTGGTGCTCAACTAAGGGGATTGGTGTCTCCTATAGGTTGGTGCCTGCAAACATTATTGTTGAGTTAGTGCTAAGTGAAGGGGATTGGTGTCTCCTACAGGTTGGTGCCTGCAAAATTTTGAGTTGGTGCTCGGGAAAGGGGATTGGTGTCTCATGTAGGTTGGTGCCTGCAAGCATTGTAACAATAGGTTGGTGCCTACAAGATTTTATAAATATTTTTTTTTTGGTTTTCTCCCATTTGGGTTTCCACGTTAAATCTCTATGTATTGTGGATTGTATGGTTGTGTATAAATATTTATCATTAACTGCTCTAGCTAATAAAGTAATACACTGATAAATATCGTAATAAAATAGGCTTATACGGATTCACCCCCCCTCTCAGTATAAATAAGTGTTCCAACAATTGATATAAGAGCATGTTCCTTTAAGAACAGTCTAACCATTGGAAGGTGATTCCCAGTAGCACACATGGATTGGATGTTATTTCATTCATTTGATGGAACAAACTATCTATTATGGAACATAATAATGAAGCCACATATAAAGGCGTTGGGGTATTATGTATGGAAATCAGTTTTCACAGGCTACATTCCCTCGAAAAATCCACCAATAGATGCAGCTGGAAATGAGGCATGTGAAAACAATACAGTGGCCATGAATTCCATATTAAGTGGCGTAGTGGATTTTGAAAAATCCAAAGTAGGACATTGTACAACAAAAGAGATTTGGGACAAGCTATAAGATCTTTACACAAAGCAAGGAGCCTTAGACATGTTAAAATGCACAAGGACAGAAGAAAAATAAGCAACTGACGACTCAGATAATGAATCAGAAGCTAAATAAGCCAACACTCCCAGGAAGACCAAGAGAGGATCAAACAAATACAAAGGTGAGTTTTAATTGTGAAGAAGTAGGACACTTTGCAGCTGAATTCCCTTATTCAAAAGTTAGAAAGAGCGATGAAAATGATGATTCCATACTTAGAAATGATAATCCTAAGATTGAAGAGGAAGATGATCTAGAAGTAGAACTCATTGGTGCCTTAGAAGAAATAGACAGACTCAAAGAAAAAGAATAAAAAGTTGAAAAAGAAATTGTAGAAATATGAATATGAGAAGGATAATCCTGAAAGGGAAATTACATGTGATCAAAATGAAATCACGAAGCTCAAAAGAGAGAATATGTCAATGAAGGAGCATATGTCACAAAGCTTTGAAGAATAAGAAAAAACAATTAAAGTTCAAATTGAAGAGGCAAAAGTAACACATGAACTGATAGAAAGACAACTAAAATAAAAGGATCAATGCTGTGAGAAACTTGAAGCACAAAATAACTCTCTAAGAAAAGAATTAGAAGAGGCAAAAAGGATGGAAGAAGCAGTGAGAAGTTAGTTGAAAGAAAAGGAAGAAAATTGTGAGAAGTTGAAGGCTGAAATTGATTGCTTAAGAAAGGAACTAGAGAAAACAATTGATCATCTAAATAGAAACTTGAAGTTTGAAAATAGTACATAAATATTAGATAACATTCTCAGTCACCAAATATCACCATTCATCAAAACAATCCTTGGTTATGACAATAATCAGAAGACCCTTGAAGAAAATGCAAGCCCTAAGTCACTAGAAAAGAAAATTGAGGAGAAGCTTGAAAGCTATGCAAATATTCTTAAAAACACAATGAGGAAAACAACAAGGAAGGGAATTATGACCAACGAGAAATTGATAAGGATGAATTCAGAAGATCTGCTACATCAAGAACACCCCTCACAACCAGGTATCAAAAGATTTTTCTCGGTTATTTCTTTTGTTGCAAAATTTTTGGTCATAAGGCAATAGATTGCAGAGTCTATGGAAGAAATAATTATATTAGAAATAAAATACCTCACAATTATAAGGATGATCATATGAAAAACTAGACTAAAATTTTTCATAGACCTATAGATAGAAAAGGGTATGTAACAAAAAACAATAAAAATAAAATAAGGATGAATGTGAGCTAGCCTGGTATGCACAAAACAAAGAATAGAATTACATCACTAAACAAAAGAAAGATACTACAAATGTTTGGAAGAGGAAACAACAACAAGAAGAAAGTACATCCATGTTGGTGCAGACTGCACTCCTAGCATGAAATAAAAGCTCAAGTCACATAATCAGTGGACCAAAGATTGTAAAACCTATGACTAGGGAAACAAATTCATGCATAAATGAGGTTGTTTCTTTTAATTCCAATCATAACAAAGAAAACAATTAACATACTGAAGATATATCTGAGGAGAACTTGATAAGAGAGGCAAAATAAATTGAAAATTCTAAAGATAAGGAGATTCTATTGAAAAAGATGAAATATGTAGGAGAATATCATGCAATTCACTAAAAAATTGTTGTGAAGGAACTAGTATTGAACAATGGGAAAAAAAAGTTGATAAGAGAAAGAAGGTAGTGATTGCATCCAGTTCAAGAAATCACAAGAGAAAATGTCAAAGAGAGCCTTCAAGCATCCAAGTAAGGAATCCAACAAGATTGAAGAAATCCATGAAGGTATGGTAAAGTAAGTCTTATAATTTATTCCACTTGTAATATGGAATATGATGAAATAGAGAAGAGAAGAAGGCTCCTAAGACACAATCATGTACAAAGGAAATGATGAAGCATGAAGTGGAAGCACTCAAAAAGGGAGAGATTGGAACAAAGTCTTCTACAAGTTTTCACAACATCACTATTGCAGACATATTATAAGAAGTATGTTCTACAAGCTCTGGACTGAATCTCTACAAGGCCGATAGAAACAAACTACTGGAAAGAAGATAAAATACTTATTGTTCACAAGTATGATGCCATTGTGACATAGAATAAAATGTTTTAGCAAGGAAGAAACCACAAATTGAAATCGATATTCTTCTACTAAGATGTGAATGATGGATAACAAAAAATGGAGCTGATGATAGATGGAATGAGTGAATAATATATCTGAATATGCATAGAAACATGTCACTATTTTACTTGATTGAAATGGAATGAATATGTCGAAGGGATAAACTCTCTAGGAATTGCAGAAAACAAACCACGGTGAATGGAAAACACATTGTCTGACAATTCTTACAATCAAGGAAGCAATTTTTGGAGGAGTTACAATAGTCATATGTGCATACCTTGTTCAAACAGATTGGTGCAAATAATAAACAACATTCAATATCTTGGTATACAATATTTTTGGAGGATCTTGTAGCTGATAATGTTTAGAGGATATATTGTAAACTGATGGGGTTTATGTAGAACATTGTGGCCTTTCTGTGGTCCATATGACAACCTTTGAAACAAGATTATCATGAAAGCATTATTCACATTACAAGTTCAGAGAATAGGTACATTGATCAACATGGGGGAAGTATAAAACACTAAGAGCAATAGACTTAGAAAAGATGAAGAAGAGGAAGTTCCATGTTCCCAAAGAAAGTAAAGAATATGAAACCCTTGATGAATTGGATATGAGTTTTGGGAAATATAACAACTTAGGGAATACTTGAGTTGCTTGCAAAAATAGATTAGCATGATGAAAATCAGAAGTTGGAAGACCCTTTAGAAGTTATGAAGGCATGCAACAACTTGAAGAATCAAAGCACACAGAGATGTTATAAATTGCAGATGGAGAACAAAGACATAATGTAAGGAAATATACAAAATTATAAAGAATTGATAACAAGAAGTAGAGATATCACTCTTTTGGTTATACATTCCAATTAATTGGAAGAAAATGATAGTTGAAGAAATAAAGACATAATGTTGATATTGGATATGTTGACGTAAGTCTTTGTGAGTTCGTCATAGGAGTTGATTGTATGAAGTGATTCGTTGTGTCAAAAGATATGATGAAAGTTTCATGGAAAAACACAAGCTTAGGGAGAGATGCATAAATAAAAGAAGGTTGTTGGTTGCAGAGAATAAAATGAAGAGTACAATGTAAGTGGGAGCTACATAAAGGGAAGAAGGTGGATGATTAGAGAATAGAGAATAAAGAGTACTATGAAAGGGGGAGAAAATCCCTTTTCCATTGATGTCAAAGGGGGAGAGTACAGAGAAAGGGGGAGAAAATCCCTTTTCCATTGATGTCAAAGGGGGAGAGTACACAGAAAGGGGGATATTTACAGAAACAAAGACTTGCAGGAACAGAGGTGTACCAAAATAACTAAGTGTTGCCATCAATGACAAAGGGAGAGTTTGTTGGAAATTGTGTTGTCGTTGATCTCAAAGGATGTCATTGATATTAGAGATAGGGGGAGACTAGAGGAAGCAGATAAGTTGAAAGACTTTCTGAGTTATATGTTTACTATGCGTGAATGAAGGTGAGAGTAACTGTGTATTGTCAAGTTTCTATAATTCTTCTTTGTTCATCTGGAAGACGAAGTGACTGAGAAAGAACAATCCAAGAAATTTCAGAGCTGCACAAGCATGAAGAGAAATGATGAGTGGAAGATGAACGAGACATCCCTATCAAAACAAAGAAATGAAATCGAGAAAGTGAAGATTCTTTGTGGAAAAATGATTACAGTCTGTTGAAGCTTGATGATGCAAAGGAAGCACAAGAAATGAATAACAATGAGGTCCTGGATAACCAGACCAAAATAATTGGAAAAATTGATATATCCCACATTTGTGAGGAATAACAACTTCAAAAAGTTTGTATTGTGAAAGCATTTTTATGTAACTTGAAAGTGAATAGAAGAGTTATGGAAATGTGTGCAAGGCGTTAAATTTTGTCTAAAGAACGATGGACCGAGATCAGGTTAAATCCGGGTCATTAATCATCAGAGATCAATGGCTAAGATAAAAATATTGGGGCCTGATACCCGGTGGGTCATCTCAGATGTCATGTTAGTTCCACGACAACAACCTCATTAGCGCCATGTGTCCAGTCAGATGAATGCCACATCATAGGAAGTCCACGTTAGTAATTCCACATGCAGTGGCACGTCTCGAGACACATACATATTCCATGTCATCCAGTGCACATGCAGAAGACATCCACGTAAAAGCCACCTCATCTGCAACATTGGCACAAGAGATCTCAAAAAATGAATAAGTATCAAGACATCGCAAAGATAGTGAGTACGACAGAGAATCGAGAGTATGTGAAGAAATGAGCATGAATCAACGGACCCGCGGGGAGAGTTCAAAAATTGACTAAGTGTCAAGAGTGAATTAGTCGAACGAACGAGGTCATGAATAAGATAAGAACAAATATTTATCGCGAACATGTCGTAGGAGTTCGAAAATTGACTAAGTATAAGAGACCGATGACATGAGTTTCAAAAAATTGACTAAGTATCAAGAATCAATTGGATGTCCCAGGAGGTCGCCAATTGTCATAGATCGAACGTCCCAAAGGTTAAGAGATACGATGGCTCATGATGTCTCATAGACCCACCATGAAATACTTAGAAAAGTTTCTAATTATGGATGCGAAGCGAGTGCGAAAGAACGTGAAGGTGCATTTTGGTGGCCGCAAAAGGTTGGAAAAAAGTGCCTCAGACCCGCGGAGAAAGGATAGAAAAGTTTCCAAGTATGGGTGCAAAGTGAGTGTGGTGGAACATGAAGGTGCATTTTGGAGGTAGCGAAAGTATGAGATAAATAAAATAAGTGAATTAGACCCACGGTGAATGAGATCAACGATTGAGATTAATCAAAGATTTGATCGGACGATGGCTATGAGTTGAAGGTTCAAGCTATGAGAAAATTGGATCAACGGTTGAGATTAATCTGAGCTCCAGATTGGACGAAGGTCATATGTTAAG
>ML782799.1:458119-531074 GCA_009831015.1 Picea engelmannii
CCCCCCCCCCCCCCCCCCACTTTCACAAGTCACTCAATTTCAAATGGTTCTTTTATGTCTTATAGAGATGAAGCAAATGAATAATATTGTGTACCTGCCTAGAAGAAGACAACAAAATAGAAAAATGGCACTTTCCAAGTACCAAAATGATATTAATGCTTCATAAGACAATGAACTCCTAAAAAATATACTAGCTGATATAAAATTGCAGCAGTAAAACAACAATGATAAATTTGTAACAACCACAATAACTATGCTTCAAAATGCTTGAGAAAAGACTAGAAACGGTAGCTTTAACTAGGCAAATTGATATTATATAGTCACAAGCAGATTTAGCAATGTCTAGCTAGCAATATATGTCACTTTTGAGGTCAATTTGTTGTTGTTAAATGGTTGTAGCAAAATTTTGCAACAACAACAAGCTGGTTAGTGAATTAGGCTAATCTAAGGTTAGTGGGAGTTAGTGAATGTTCCAAAGAAGATAGTTTGAAAGTTGTTTGATCAATCAATCACTAGTAGTGAATAGACTAGTGCCTTCTAGGGTAATGGAGTCAATGATAGAAACAAAAAATATTAGAGGGAAATAGAAATGATAATACTTAGTCAAAAGGAGATGGAGAAGATGAGAGAGGTGTTGGTAACCCAATGCCTCAAACATCCAAGTCCTAGAGATAATTGCTAGAAAGTAAGGAAACTTAGGCCCTAGTGATTTCTCTTTTCCTTAAACAATTTGAAATAAAATATGCAATAGTAAATGTAAGTAGGGTTACTAGAGTGATACAATGGTAGGGCTCTAGTATCTACTTCTAGATAAGGCGCTCTTTGAGAAATTTAAACAAGTGGAAAATTATAGAGAAAAAGATAATAGCTTATGTCTTTCTCCTAGGGTTTCAAGCAAGAAATTTCATAATATTTAATATGAAACAAGTAAAATTCACCATAAGCATCCATTCACAATAAAGAAATGTAGATTTTCTACTTACTTCACCAACAATAATCAAGCTCAAACCCTAGTTGAAGATTTCCCAAAATAAAAATAGCCAAGATACACCAAAAATGTCTCTCCAAGAAGTTGCGCAACACTTAATTTCAACCAATAACTCTTAAACATGGCCGAATTTCAGACCACACACTTGTGTGATGAGAGATGATGAATAAAAATGCGAGTTTTCTCTCTTATTTATACAATATCAATGACCTTTAATTACAACTAGGTCATAAAAAGGCCGACATGGACAAATTTCATTTAAAATCCATTTTTTTACAAAAATGTCATTAATTAAACCCTAATTTCATCTTCAAGGGTGACATCATGCCCTTATAGGGTGACGTTAGGCCCCTAAGGTGGAACATTAGGCCTCAAGTGCAGGACAATTGGCCTCCAAAGGCTCTGAATTCTGCCACACATGCCAATTAGCACACAGTTTCCCCATCATAAGTGCAAACCCTAACTCTGGATGACGTCAAGGTCAAAATGATGACGTCATGTGCTCTCAAGGGTCAATGTACAAGTGGAAAGGAAAAAACCCCCTAGGTCTAGGTCTTTCAAAGTGTCCCTGGTGCAACGTCCTTCTTTCTTCTTGGTGAAAGCCTCTGGTTTCTCTTTCCCCTTGGTGGGGTCGCAATATTCATCTGTTGGGATTTTAACCCCATGGAGGTCCGACCTAATTATTCCCCCACATGTACATGTCCATTGGGAAAATTGCTGCAGGAACAACAAGTATGCCCTCCAGGCGCTCATAAGTCATAGGTATTATAACAATGTCAATCACATCTAATAATCAAATTACCCAAACATGTGCATCAAAACCCCCTTTACCCAGACAAATGCTCAAAGACATTATGTAGTTTAACAAGTCATGTTTGGAGAAGGTCTCAGGATTTCCTATTGGGATAATTCTCAATTTTGGGGTGTTTCCAGGGTGAGAACCAATCTAGGTCATGTAAGTGTGTGAAGTGGCGTAGGGGAAATGTTTGGGCAGAGGGTGCAGTGATAACATGGAAATGTAGGTCTTTCCCATGGGTGCCTATGTAGAGGGTGAGTTGCACCTTATCATGGATTCCATTGTTTCCTAGCCCATTCAATGCCTTTTATTCTTAGTCTTATTGCTTTTGATATTTTTTATTTTCAAGGGAAAATATGGGGGACATTGTCTTGGCATGGTGACCATAGGTGACAGCTTACCCACAAGCATTTCATGAAAATGAGAGGGTTGGCTCGTGATGAGACCCCATTTATCTTGACTATGCCACCAAGAGCCACTACCCTACTTTGGTGACCAGAAGATGGTAGTGTCATACCGCTACATGCCCATGGACCTAATAGGTTGGCTCATGATGAGACCTCCCATCCACCAACTAGTACCTTGAGTTTTGATTTATCTTATGGGTCCCCTTTTCCTATTGAGAAGCCCTTTATTGCTTTTTCATGAATCCCTGGGTGAAGCATCTTAATGGTTTCATTTTGTCTTTTAAATCTTGCCAGCTACTTTTACCCCTTGGGCCTTTATCCCCTTCTTCCCACAAGGCAAGGTACAACCCTTCCTAGCGTGGAAAACCCAATTCCCAGACCAAGGTGAGAAAATATGAGAGGAATAATGATGGAAAGTGGTAAGTATTGAGGGAATGGATGATGACCTTTCACAGACCCACCCAATGGAAACTCGTCCTAAAGGGGAATCAACTTACTAGGACAATATGTCACCCTCCAAGGTATGAACAAGTTAAAGGGTACAATTTCCAAGCAAACGTTATGAAATGAAGGAGAATTCAATGCAACATATTCAAGTGCTTCAAAAATCAAAGTGACACATACCGTGATACTTGGACTCATTACCTCATGGAGAAAGACTTACTGCTACTTCACGACCAGGCTGGTGGGATGGACAATGTTGTTTTTGATAGTTGGGATGCACTGAAGAAAATATGGCCCCTTCAGGGCCATGCTCAAATAATATGGCTCTCGTTACTCCATGTCTAGGACCTGTGGGCCTCAAGACATGATATCCTTAGTTATCCCTAGGATAGGGGATAAAATCTGGCTCCAACTCGGGGACATGTGCTCATCGTAGAGCGTATGAGAACCTCAACATCTTTGGCATGACCTGTATCTTCTAGATCTCAACAAATGTATCAGTAATCATCAGGGTGGTGATATCACCCCTCGCTCATATAATATAGTGGAATAAAAGTAAGCATGCATATATACATAATTAAATAATACAAAATGAAACTACACTACACTAGCATGATATGTAGATGGTATATACAATAGATGGAAATGCCTAACTTACATGTACTTACCTGTCATGCCGCTAGCAGGAAGTAGTGCTTGATGTGTATAACATTCACAGATAGGTTCAAATCTTCTCCTTCAAGTGTTGCTAAGTTAAAAGAGTTTGTTCCTGCCTGATTCATGATTTTGTAGGGACCTATCCATAATCCATCCAACTTCTTGTGCATACCAGGTTTCTCCCTTCTTTTATCCCACAACAACACTAAGTCTCTTTCTTTGAAACCTCTTTCTTTTGATTTATGATCAAAGGTGTTCTTAACTTTATCTTGATTATTTTCCATTTGACTTAAGGAAACCCTCCTGGATTCATCCAAATCCACCAATTAGTTAATTCCCCCTTGGATTGCTTCTTCTTCTGTGGTGCATTGTTGAACGAAACGAAGGATAGGGATTTGGAGATTCACAGGTAGTTTATCCTCCAACCCATACACTAGTTCAAAAGGGATTTTTCATGTTGAGGTCTTTGTTGTTATTCGATCTTCCCACAGGGCATACTTGATCTTTCTATCCCATGCCTTCTTGTTCTCTCTCACAACCTTATTAATGATATTCATAAGGTTCTTATTGCTTGATTCCGCCAGGTCGTTCCCTTGTGGGTAATAGTTTGATGAATGAGACATAATGATGTCATAGTTGAAACAAAATTCTGCTAAGGCAAGGGAGTTGAAAGATTTGGCATTGTCAGTGATAATTTTGGACAATGCCCCAAATCTTGTTATGATTCTTTCTTCCAAAAATTTCATGACCACCTCCTCGGTGGCTTTCTTTGTGGGAATAGATTCTACCCACCTGGTAAAATAATCTGTGGCGGTCAAAATCCATCGGTAACTGTTACTTGAATTATATGTAAACTCACTAATAAAGTCTAAACCCCATTGTTGAAAAGGAGCTTCTACCACCATGGGTTTCAAAGGTTGTGTTGGGAGTTTTTGTTTACCTGCAAAGTATTGACAAGGTTGACATGAGTGGACATATTGGTGAATATCAACAAATAATGTTGGCTAATAATATCGGGCTCTTAAGATCTTATGTGTGGTAGTACGGGTAGCGAAGTGCCTGCCACAATATCCTGAGTGTAACTCCTTCAGTAGCTTGTTGGCCTCTTCTTTTCTCACACATCTAAGGAGAACTTCGTCCCGGTCCTTCCAGCCAAGACCATCCTCACTCAAACAATACTTCATATCTTTGAGTCTTAGAGCTCTTCTTTTATAATCTACTAGATGGTATGGGCATGATAAGTTCATGAGGTAGTATATTATGTCGGATTACCATTCATCTTGTTCTAGCTCACTCGCCACCACATTCACTTGTTCGTTTTCTCCCATTTGCATAGCTTCTTGGTTGCTCTAAGTCAACGTTCGGGCTAACCCTTGTCTCTTCACAATCTTGGTGGGTTTTATTTCTAAGTCATATTCTTGGATTTTGGAAACCCACTTACCCCTAGTACCCATACAATATTGTTGTGGAAAAACATCCTTTACTGTTGGGTAAGGGACATAAGCCTTAATCTTGTTATAGGCCACATAGTTTCTAAAATGCTTGAGGGATTTCACCAAGGCATTAGCTTGTTTTTCAGTAATTGAATAATTTAGATCTGAATCCCTAAGGACTTTACTCATGAATGCAATAGGATGTTCATGGTCATCAATGCCTTTCTGCAATAAGACACCTGCAATAGTATCTTGAGAAGCGAAAGAGAATATCATGAAATCTTGTGAATAATTAGGACTAATTAGAACTAGGGCTTGGGAAATGGCGTCTTTTATATCTTCAAAAGATTGAAGGACCTTGTCGTCCCACCTGAATGCTATGTCCTTTTTAAGTAATGCACTCATGGGTTTTATTCTTTCGGCAAAGTTTGGGACAAATATTCGAATAAAGTTTATTTTTCCAAAGAATGATTATAGGGATTTTTTGTTGGCAGGGGGGCGCACATATTTGATAGATTGGATCCTCTCTGGGTCTACATAAATTCCTCTCTCTGAGACTATGTGACCCAATAGATTTCCCTTATCTATCCCGAAAATAGACTTCTTAGGGTTCAATGAAATACCATATTTCCTACATCTTTCAAAGACAATTCTGAGGTGTGAGATGTGGTCTTTTATTTCCTTTGACACGACTGTGAGATCATCTTGTAAATTTCTATAATTTTTTGAATAAGGTCCCTAAAATCAAAGTCCATTGCTCTTTAAAAGGTTGAACCTGCATTCATAAGACCAAGTGGCATTCTTAAATACATGAATGTTCCCCATGGTGTGGTAAATGTCATTTTGATTTGATATTCTCTTTTGAGTAATACATAGTTGTATCTAGAAAATCCATCCAGCGTGGACATCATTCCTGCCCATCTGACCCTTTGTAGTAAGTGTTCCATGTTTGGAGGGGGTAATTTTCTTTCAAAGATAGTTGGTTAAGGTTTCGAAAGCCTACGCATAGATGGATGTCACCGCTTTTCTTTCGGACAACCACCAAATTGGACATCCATGATGAATATCTAATGGGGGCTATGATACCATCATCTACCATCTTTTGAAGTTCCTTTTGTATCTGGTTTTCCAACTTAGGGTTAATATGCCTTAGTTTTTATCAGAAAGGTTTGGCTCCTTCTGTAAAAGGTATAGCATGTTGGATGACATCGCCCCTTTAAGCCCTTAAGTCATCATAAGTCCAAACAAATATATCCTTAAATTCTCTTATGAGGTCAAGTATCTCGTTTCTCTCTTTTTCTGTGGTACCTTTCCCTATTTTTACCATTCTTGGATCCATCTCAGTGCTAATGTTGAATTCTAAGGCTTCGTCTGTTTGTTTTTTGGGGGTTTTCCTTTGTAAACATCGTGTCTATCAAAGAGTTTTTCTAAATGGACGCACCCTTTCAATAGAGTGTTATTTTGCAAGTTAACTACGTTCAGATCCATGGAATCAACTGGGAAGTTTACTTGTGAATTGGTGAATTCTCTATTGTTTTCCATGAATCTAAGGATTTGATTATTATCTTCAAAGACCTGCCAATGTTCTAAGTTATCAGGGATCGATTGTTTAAATAGGACCTCCATTTTGCACAAGTTCTAGAGGGGACCCTCACAAGGTTGCAAAGTAGATGTCGAAACAACCAAAGAATCTGCTACATAATTTTCTTCTCTGGGAACTGCTTTGATTGATACTACTTCAAAGGATTTTGCAACAGATCTGGCAAAGTCTCTGTACATTTTTAGTCTCTCATACTTTGCGGCAAAGTTTAACAAAACTTGTGATACTATTAGGTCTGAATCTCCTATAACCCTCAAGTGTGTGATACCCTTATCAATCGCTAGGTTAAGACCTATAATCAAATCCTCGTATTCATCGACTTTATTTGTGCAATGATATTCAAGTCTATAGGAGTAGTAGTAATTTTCCTTAGATGGGGCAGTTAGGACAATACCTACCCGTGAACCAGAAATCGAATGAGCACCATCAAATTCTAAGCTCCATATTCCTTCGAGTGTTTTTCTAAGTTCATCCTCGAAGTTTCCTCCTTGGACAAACCAAATTTCCACCCCATTATTCACACAGAGGAGTTGATTATTGGGTTCTTCGGGAGTTTTAATGAGGCATCCTATGATGGGTTCCTTGTGAAGGGTAAAAAATCCTCCTTTGGTATGGGGTATAATAGCTTTGGACCCTTGGTCTTGGAAGCTCTCAGTTAGTTTTCCTATCAAGTCTTTGCAGAGTAGAATCCCCCAACTACTTAATGTGTCTATCACCATTACATCGATCTTGAAGGAGACATTAGGGAAAGAATGGAAGGAAACACTTAGGTCTTTGATAATACCTCATGTAAAACCATCTTGTGTATTTGGTTGTGACATATTGATACCTATTTGGTACATAACCCTTTCAGTCATAATCTTTCTAGGGACATCTGGGTCAAAAACACAATTATGGAGAAGTAAATCATTGATCTGGAGGGTAACGTAAAAAGGTGCAGGTTCACCGTATTTTTTCCCAATGCTCCCAACATGATAGAAAACGGGGGATTCTTCTTCATAGTCATCTTCCTCGATGATTTGTGAAGGTAAGTATTCAAAGCTTTCAACCTCAATATCTTCAACGGTATCTTGAGGGAGATTCAAATCCTCAGGGGGGTCATGTCTTTATGAAAACAAGGAAGCATATTTCATGTTTGAAAAACCCATGCTCCATTTTCTAGGAAAGGTGTCATTTTCTACCTCTAGAATATTTGGGAAGTCATGCTCTCATTCTTCCATGATTTCCTCATTTAGCCCTAAGATGTCATATTTGTTCAAAACATTGACCTGGTGAATGGAATTGTCAAACCTAATATTTTCTTCGACCTGGCAAGCAACCTCTTGTGCTTCCCCGAGGCTTGTAGGAAATCGGTTCTTGAGGGTAAATTACAATTTTCCTTCAAAGGAGTTTAAATAGTGTTGGAGAATAGTGCTCTCTTGGTGAAATTTGGGCTCAAATCGACCAATTAGGATGTTGAACCTATCATTAAATTCCCTAACATCTTCGTCATTTTGTTTGTAAATTTTGAGGTATTGGGAATAAAGGGAAGCCATATTTTCCACCACACCCCATATTTTCAAGAAAACTTGTTCTAAATCTTCAGGGGTTGTGAGGCTTCCACTTGGGAGTGCATTACTCCAATCTCTGGCGTTCCTAGTGAGTGAGGCTAAGAAAAGTCTTATAAATGTGCCAGGATGTTCTTTCCCAGATTGATGGAACTCATAACTCTCACAAAATTTAATCCAGTGTGCGTTGCCATAAGCCCCTACCTCTCCCTAGAATTTGGGTATCCAAGAATCAACATCCTTTGGGAGATCATGTAATCCTCCTTGGATATTATCCAAGTATAAAGGGATAAAAAATTCTTCGGGAGACCATTTAGGAGAGGCCATAGGGATGATGAGGATCAAAGGATAATAAGGTGTATACTGAAATCCGCTACGATTCGTCATCGATGGAGTCGCCAAATAATCTTCTTAACATTATCAAAAGGATGAGGGGGTTACCCTCAATGGATTCGCTAGGTAAGCTTTGCAAGATACGATATTTGAGGGAAAGTATTACCGAAAAAGTGTCATCTTGAGGAATATTGACTTAGTGTTCCCCAACAACGATGCCAAAATTTTATCGCACAATCTATACTTACCTAAAGCCCAAAGCAAGTAGATACAATATTAGTGTAACAGGGGGTGACCTATCACTATCACCTTAATAGGAAACCCCTGTCTATTTATGAGTATATTAATATACCCTAGGGGAGACGTCTCTGGTGACTTGAGGGTTTGAGAAGGCTAAGGCAAGAAATTCCCACCCCCCCCCTCTCTCACAAGTCACTCAATTTCAAAGGGTTCTTTTATGTCTTATAGAGATGAAGCAAATGAATAATATTGTGTACCTTCCCAGAACAAGACAACAAAATAGAAAAAGGGCACTTTCCAAGTACCAAAATGATATTAATGTTTCATAAGACAATGAACTCTTAAAAAATATACTAGCTGATATAAAATTGCACCAGTACAACAACAATGATAAATTTGTAACCATAATAACTATGCTTCAAAATGCTTGAGAAAAGACTAGAAAAAGTAGATTTAACTAGGCAAATTGATATTAGATAGTCACAAGCAGATTTAGCAATGTCTAGCTAGCAATATTTTGCAACAACAACAAGTTGGTTAGTGAATTAGAATAATCTAAGGTTAGTAGGAGTTAGTGAATGTTCCAAAGAAGATAGTTTGAAAGTTGTTTGATCAATCAATCACTAGTAGTGAATAGACTAGTGCCTTCTAGGGTAATGGAGTCAATGATAGTAGCAACAACTCTTAGAGGGAAATAACAATGATAATACTTAGTCAAAAGGAGATGTAGAAGATGAGAGATGTGTTGGTAACCCAAGGCCTCAAACATCCAAGTCCTAAAGATAATTGCTAGAAAGTAAGAAAACTTAGGCCCTGGCGATTTATCTTTTCCTTAGACAATTTGAAATAAATATGCAATAGGAAATGTAAGTAGGGTTACTAGAGTGCTACAATGGTAGGGATATAGTATCTACTTCTAGATAAGGTGTTCTTTGAGAAATTTAAACAAGTGGAAAATTATAGAGAAAAAGATAATAACTTATGTCTTTCTCCTAGGGTTTCAAGCAAACAATTTCATAATCTTCAATATGAAACAAGTAAATTCACTATAAGCATCCATTCACAATAAAGAAATGCAGATTTTCTACTTACTTCACCAATAATAATCAAGCTCAAATCCTAGTTGAAGATTTCCCACCATGAAAATAGACAAGATACACCAAAAATTCCTCTCCAAGAAGTTGCACACCACTTAACTTCAGCCAATAACTCTTAAAGAGGGCCGAATTTCAGACCACACACTTGTGTGATGAGAGATGATGAATAAAAATGAGATTTTTCTCTCTTATTTATACAATATCAATGACCTTTAATTACAGTTAGGTCATAAAAAGGCTGACATGGCAAAATTTCATTTAAAATCCATTTTTTACAAAAATGTCATTAATTAAACTTTAATTTCATCTTCAAGGGTGATGTCATGCCCTTCTAGGGTGACGTTAGGACCCTAAGGTGGAATGCTAGGCCTCAAGTGAAATATGTTTGACCTCCAAAGGCCTTGAATGTTTCCACACATGCCAATTAGCACACAACTGCCCATCATAAGTGAAAACCCTAACTCTGGACGACATGAAGGTCAAAATGATGACATCATGTGCTCTCAAGGGTCAACATCCAAGTGGAAAGGAAACCCCCCCCTAGGTCTAGGTCTATCAGAGTGTCCCTGGTGCAACATCCTTCTTTCTTCTTGGTGCAAGCCTCTGGTTTCTCTTTCCCCCTGGTGGGGTCACAACATCCATATGTTAGGCTTTCAACCCGATGGAGGTCCGACCTAATCATTCCCCCAATGTACCTGTCCACCGGGAAAAGTCCTGCAGGAACAAAAAGTACACCCTCCAGGGGCTCATAAGTCCTAGGGATTATAGCAATTCCAATCACATCTAATAATCAAATTACCCAAACATGTGTATCAAACCCCCCTTTACCCAGACAAATGCTCAAAGACATTATGCAATTTGACAAGTCAGGTTTGGAGAAGGTCTCAGAATGTCCTATTGGGCTAATTCTCCTTAAGTTTGGGGTGTTTCCCAGGTGAGAACCAATCTAGGTCATGTAATTATGTGAAGTGGCATAGGGGAAATGTTTAGGTAGAGGGTGTAGTGATAACAGGGCACTGTAGGTCTTGCTTTTGGGTGCCTCTGTAGAGGGCGAGTTGTACCTTATCATGGATGCCATTGTTTTCTAGTGCATTCAATTCCTTTTATTCTTAGTCTTATTGATTTTGATATTTTTTCTTTTCAAGGGAAAAGTTGGGGGACATTGTCCTAGCGTGGTGACCAGAGGTGACAATGTTACCCATAAGCATTTCACGAAAATGAGAAGGTTGGCTCGTGATGAGACCCCCTTTCTCTTGGTTATGCCACTAAGAGCCACTACCCTAGTTTGGTGACAAGAAGATGGTAGTTTCATACCACTACATGCCCATGGACCTAATAGTTTGGCTCATGATGAGACCTCCCATTCACCAACTAGTACCTTGAGTTTTGATTTATCTTATGGGTTCCCTTTTCTTACTGAGAAGCCCTTTATTTCTTTCTCAGAAATCCATAGGAGAAGAATCTCAAAGGTTTCATTTTGTATTTTAACTCTTTCCAACTACTTTTACCCCCTGGGCCTTCAGCCCCTTCTTCCCACAAGGCAAGGTACAACCCTTCCTAGCGTGGAAAACCCAATGCTCAAACCAAGGTGGGAAAATATGAGAGGAATAACGATGGAAAGTGGTAAGTATGGAGGGAATGGACGATGACCTTTCATAGATCCACCCAATGGAAACTCATCCTAAAGGGAATCAACTTACTAGGACATTATGTCACCCTCCTAGGTGTGAACAAGTTAAAGAACATAATTTCCAAGAAGACATTATGAAATGAAGGAGAATTCAGTGCAACATATTCAAGTGCTTCAAAAATCAGAGTGACACATACCATGATACCTGGACTCATTCCCTCATGGAACAAGACCTAATGCTACTTCACGACCAAGCTGGTGGGATGGACGTTGTTACTGCTGATAAGTGGGTTGCACTAAAGAAAAGATGGGCCCTCCAGGGCCATGCTCAAATTATCTGGTTCTCAACACTCCATATCTAGGACCCGTGGGCCTCGAGACATGATCTCCTTAGTTATCCCTATGATAGGGGATAAAAATTCTAATGACCAGGGAACGATATCGGTGGGAGGTAACTGTTTTGCAGGTTGAAGGACCAATGCGATCAGAATCGTTGATTTTAGACCATTGGATACATCGAAGTACATGCCATCGGAGAGGCTCTGGTCAGAGTGGAGTTGTTTATTAGTGGACAGGTTTCGACGAAGAGGATTATGAGAGGCAACAATAGTCGTTGATCAAATATCGGACGAATGTTGAGCGACGAGGTGGTGTTGATTGTTTCCGTACTCCCAGTAGTTCCGATAAGTGAATCAACGATCGATATTTAGTTGAGGATTTGATTGGACGGTTGATGTGCAATCAAGTTTTACACTGCCATCAGAGTGAGCAGATCTACGATGGATATTTAGTTCGAGGATTAATCGAACAACTATTGAAGAGTATAGTTGAAGTGTTGGAGGGTCGAGGGCCCGATAGACTTGGTGGTCCCGATGAACAAGGACATATCGACGACTGAGGTTTAACCTAAGGGACGATTCAACAATAGTTGTGTGTTAATTCCTACACATAGCGATCGTTGAATAGATTGTGGGAGAAAAAGAAGGGGTGTGTACAAGTTTGCAAGCCCGATTTAATGGAGAGTAGAGAATTTGGGGCCGATCTGTTGAGCCCAATTCCTTCTGTATGTGGACAAATGTGTGGATGTAGGAAGTGTATAAATAACAGTGCCATATTTTTTTTAGAGTGAGTGAGTGTGAAAGTGAAAGAGTGAAGTGGTGTGAGACTTGAGCAAAGGATGGGAGAGTGAGGAGTTTTGAGTCTGCAGAACCGAAAGAGTGGAGAAGGAGATGTGAGTTTGGAAAATTAAAAAAGAGGGGGAGAGTGCAGAGTTCTGAAATTACATAACCAAGTATGAAAGATGTAAATGTGCATGGAAGGAAGTGAGTAAGTAAGGATAGTGGAAGATAATATCTGAGGCTCAAAGGTTCAAAGATGCCAACATAATAAAATGAATATAATGCAATTGTCAAGGGTGGCCGAGAGTACAAGGACAAAAGGAACTTCTGCAGATTGTGAACTATAACATCAAAAGATAGTGCATTATATTTGAGCAAATGAAGACTTGAAGAAAGAAATAATCCGACGCTGCTGAAAACTTGAGGAGATTAATGTTTTCGGTGAAATGGGTATCTATAGACAGTGTTGAGTTGGTGCTAAGCTAAGGGGATTGGTGTCTCCTGCAGGTTGGTGCATGCAAAAATTATTACTGAGTTGGTGCTCAGTCAAGGGGATTGGTGTCTCTTGCAGGTTGGTGCCCACAAACATTAATTCTGAGTTGGTGCTCAGGAAAGGGGATTGGCATCTTCTGCAGGTTGGTGCCTGCAAACATTATTTCTGAGTTGGTGCTCAATCAAGGAGATTGGTGTCTCTTGCAGGTTAGTGTCTACAAACATTGTAACAATAGGTTGGTGCCTACAAGATTTTATAAACAAAATTTTTGTGGTTTTCTCCCATTTAGTTTTCCACGTTAAATCTCTGTGTACTGTGGATTGCATGGTTTTGTATAAATATTTCACATTAACTTCTCTAGTTGATAAAGTAATGCATTGATAAATATCGTAAGAAAATAGGCTTATATTGTTTCACCCCCCTCTCAGTATAAATAAGTGTGCCAACACCTATTAATAGAGGGTGTTATCCTCTCTCTCTATATGGATAACATTTATAAGAGTGGTCAATTCCTTCCTTTTTATTCTACTATTGTTGGAATAATTAGTTATCCAATGGAAAGTTAAGTTCTTTTAAAGCTTAAAGTGTCTTTATGCATACTTGATTTTATGTCCTAGTATCTCATTGGAGAGTCTCTAAGGTATGTGCTCTGGGAATATTCAAGTGCACATACTTGGGAGTTTATGGGAATATTCAAGTGCACATACTTGGGAGTTTATGGGAATATTCAAGTGCACTGACTTGGGAAGTTTCTAGTTTAAGGATTACTTTTTTGTCACCCCAAATTTCTTCATTACCAAAATTATCTTATATATTTGACATGGTTGCCTCTTCTATGTCATCTTGCAACATCTTCTCTATTCTTTTATTTGACCATCAATATTTCTCTACACACCTTTTTCTCACTATTATTCTTGTTTTTCCCCTTAAAATTGTGTATGTCATTAGTATTCTTGTTTTTCCCCTTAAAATTGTACATGTCATTTATAAGGGTGAACACCTTCCTATTTCCATCCATATATGTAAATTGTTTTAATAAAATATTTGGGTTTAGGGTAGTGCATGCAAGAGATTTCAAGGATGATTACTATAAAAACCAAAACCATTCACTAGATGTAGAAAATAGATGTAGAAAATTAATGGGAAGCATTGACATGGAATGATTAATGAAATAAAATATAGGTATGGTCATATGAGTGAAGAATATATATCAAAACATGGCACATGTAAAGATAGCATAAAGAATACAAATTCAACAAATCTTTTAATTTAGGTAGAAGACATGGAATGATTAATAAAATAAAATACCGGGCACATGTAAAGATAGCATAAAGAATACAAATTCAACAAATCTTTTAATTTAGGTAGAAGACATGGAATGATTAATAAAATAAAATATAGGTATGGTCATATAAGTGAAGAATATATATCAAAATAGGGCACATGTAAAGATAGCATAAAGACTACAAATTAAACAAATCTTCTAATTTAGGTAGAAGACATGGAATGATTAATGAAATAAAATATAGGTATGGTCATATAAGTGAAGAATATATATCAAAATAAGGCACATGTAAAGATAGCATAAAGACTACAAATTCAACAAATCTTCTAATTTAAGTAGAAGATGGTGTTTTAGGTAGAAAATGGCGTGGTTGCAACATGTGAAGAATATAGAAACAACATAAGAGCAATGTTTGATATCTAAAATTTGAACAAACATCATGACAATTCTCAATTAGGTAACACTTTTAACATTATATCTCTATTTGTAGTCTAAAAGAAGAAGAATAATATTAGGAAGCATGTTCCGTAATCCATGTAATCTATGATGTACTTGGTCAAGAGAACACCACATATAATATAATTTTTATATTAACAAAAATAGATATTAAGATAAATACTAGAATATATAATAAATATATGTTTCTATTAAAAAAAAGGGGAAGAAAATGCATGGATTAAGTATGTATTCTCGTGTAGTTCTCAGTTATATCTCTTTTATGTATCATTTTGATAATATCTTTTATAAATAAATATGTATGTACATTTAATGTCATTGGCATTATTAGTCACATGGACATTATTATTTATTTCTCATTCACACTCATACACTGTCATTCATGTATAAAGATCATCGAAACTTTTGAAAAAAAAAAAGCCTTTTCGTGCATAAACCAATATGACTAATATCCTACACTATGATTGTTGATCTTTATGCCTTTTTCATGATAAAATTATTGATGGTCTCAATCATACCCTGCATGACTAATTTTTGTGTTCCTTTTTGAAGATAGTCATTTTAATGTGTCCATATCACTTTTCTCTAGTACCTTCTAGGTCCTTATGTTTGTTTTCTGTTTTGATAAATCCTTGAAGTTATTATTCACATAGTCATATGGATGAGAAGCCATTTTTAATTGGACATTAATATAATTAATACTAAATTTTGTGGCATATTTTTATTTAAGGATTTTGTTTGTGGTATATTTTTTATTTAAGGAAACTTTTTTATATATTTTTTTCCAATTTTTTTTTTACAAGATCTTTATTCTTTCTTGATTATCTAAATGGAGAGTGACTCAATCACCAACCACAATAGTGATTAATAATTTTAAGAAATTTGATTATATTTGAACTTGTGATCTATGCCTTGCTCATCAATAACACACCTTGGGTAAATGATTCAATTTATTGAGCTAACCCTTGGGCTCTATAGTGGCATATTCCTATTTAAGAAACCATGTTTTTAATATAGTAGCATATCCCTATTTAAGGTACCTGATTTTTAATATTGTGAAAAATAAGTTGATATTGCAATTAATGAACGTGGAAGCGAAGGAACCAGAGATGATGTATTAAGGTAAACAAGGGTGTGTACAAAACCATTTGTAGTAATTTTTCACAATTGTTCCAACACATCCAAGAACCTCATGCATTCAAGGTTTGAAATCTTCCCTAGCTTTTAGCATTTGGTTGTTTCAATAACACCAAATTTTAAGACCGATATCTAAAGAGTGTAGTTTTAGTTCTTGGTATTTTGATAGATGTTTTTATAATGCATCTCAAGATTTCATAATGTATTATCTCAAGATTTCATAATGTATTATATAAAGCATTGTTATAAGTACTTTTTATCTTATAAAAAAATTTCTTCAGTTTTAAAATAAAAAATAGAAAAATAAAAGAAATTGTGAACTCAATATGGAAGATATTAAAATAAAGGGAAAAATCATATTTTCAAGTCTAGTAAATTAATTTTAATAGTTTAAAGAAACCAGATGGAATTATGATAAAACGTTAAAAGAACCTAAAATAAAGTTTCTAAAAATGTATGATTCGAAAGTTAAAGAGATTAAAAATATATTGATGTGGCATTTTCTTCTAGAACCATTTTCACAATTCAAAAATTTATTGCTTCACTTTTCTAATTGAGCCCTTGAGGGTTTTTTTATGTCCTGTATTCTTTTTCTTAAAAACATGATGCACATATATGAGTTGTCTAATTTTTAGGTAGTGTAACTTTACCCTTTAATAAGTTGAAAAGATGATTTGAAAAAGATCGTGTACAAAATGGAATTTGGCAGGATCATAATTTTTTTTAAGGTAGTGTAACTTTACCCTTTAATAAGTTGAAAAGATGATTTGAAAAAGATCATGTACAAAATGGAATTTGGCAGGATCATAATTGTGCTTTATTGAATTGGTGACTACATCATGTGTAAGAGGGTGATGCCATCATCAAGAGTAAAATACCATATCATAGTCTTTAGATGGTGTTGTCCTCTAAGTTGTTACCTTTTTCACAAAGAGGTAAACTACGAGGGCATCGTGTACATGATTCACCTTTTCACACCATTCTAGGTCTTTGAGCTAGAGGGGGGATACTCTCAATATTTCCTAAGGAAAGAGTCATTGTTTGTCACCCAAGGACAATATATTTACATAGATGAATCTCACACTAGATTTATAATAGAGAAAGGTGGTGCATGGAGCCAATATTTTCTATGGGACTGAAAGATGTTATATCTTTGAAATGGATGAGAAACTAGACTTTAGAGAATGCTAAGAATAATATTTATAGATTCTATATCATGGAGAGAAGACTAGTCTCATCTAGCTTCGTTGGGCATATGGAGTCTAACATGCGACTTCTAAGGAAAAAAAAGGCAAGGAACAAACTTGAAGGTTGAACCCAAGGGTAGTCCACTACAAAACCTAGGTATCAATCTTCTAGAAAGGCAACTTAGGGTAGTCCTCTACAAACCCTAAGAAAGTCGTCCTATGTCTTCTAAAGACCTTAAGCAAGAGATCAAGAAAGGATTTTGGCTAAAAACCCTATAGTAGTCCACTACAAATCGTAGAATCATAATCTATAAGAGAAAAAGCTAGGGTAGTCCACTACAAACCTTAAAAAAAACTTATGTCCTTCAACAAGCTTTAAATGAATGATAACATGGAAGAGAGTCCACTACAAATGTTCCTTTTGGTTTCAAAACACGATTTATCCAAGAAGAAACACGATAACATGCAAAACCACCACTTTAATAGAGCATTTACTTAATATATCAAGAATAACCATCCACAATTTGAAAAGAACACTTAGTCAAATCATCTAGCATGAGGGAACCCTAGAAATGAAATCATCCACAAACACTTGCAAAGAATCAACTATATCATTCTCCAAAAAGTGCAAACAAGTATTCCATAATGAAAGAGAAGTAAAGAAGACAAATGTAGAAGTGATTCTCCACAAGATCAATTATGATTTACAATGAGGGGAGAGCTAGCCTTTTATATGAGGCAACCCTAGTGCTTTACCTCTCTAAAGCCCCTAAAACTGTGATAAATCCATGATACAAGGTGGATAGGTCTAAGACGACCCCTAAAATAACCTCCAACATAGTAAAGTCATGCTAATATATCAAAATGTCCCCCGAAAAGTGACACGTGTGAGTGTAAGATGCCAAAGTGAAGGTGACGTCAACTCTTCTAAGGGTGCAAGAGCCTCTAAAGGCCAGGTCTCATCCAAAATGTGTGAAGCATGATCAAGGGTCACATCCCCTCATTCCAAAGGTCATGCCTCATCATCATCAAATTCCAACTCATCACCGTCAATTCAAGGTAAGCCCAAGCAAGCATCACATCAAGCATGATGTCATCATCAAGATCTTCAGCATCCTAGGTCAAAATTTCAAGGTACCGCATGAGGTAGGCTCCATCGTCCCTGCAAAGGGGTATGAAATTGTCATCAAGTGCAACGTCATCCAATCAAACCCTAAGATGTTCAAGGGGTGCATTGTCCAATTGGTGGGGCTTCATGCCCTCTCAATGGTACATCATGATGTGTATGTGACGTCTAGTCTCATCTTTCCAACATCCAAGGTCCAGGAGGTGTGGGGAGGTGCCCCAAGGCATCTCAAGTCATCGAAGGGCCCAATGCTCTGTATCAAGCATGCAATGTCCTCTATACATTGTATAACGTCCTAGGCATCATCACGAAAACGTCCTCCAAAGGACCATGTCAAGGGTGCATCATGACCAAACATTGTCCATGGAATAAAGTAAGAACAACAAATACAAGATACAAGACCCATTATAATCATGTAAAGTAAACCATCACTTAATACGAGAGCCATGTAAGCAATTCACATTAGATATCTTCCTCAAACTTCACACTATCTCAATACTTTATGCAATTTTCCAAGTTTAGGTATGGGAGGACCATCATAAGACCCTATTAGGTGTGCCAGTACCCAAGTAGAGAGGTATTTCCCAATAAACCCGTCAAAGCCTAAGTATATTGAATGATGTGACATGGGGTTTACTTCATGGTCATGGTGTCTTTGACATGCAAGGACATGTGTGGTTTCATCTCCATGAGCATATTTGTAGAGGGAGTGTTTGGTGCTTGAGATACCCTTTCCTCGACAATGTGTGTATTCCAAACCCATTCTTGCCTTTTGATATTCTTTTATTTCTTTGCAAGTCCCCTTTTCAGGTTCATGCTTTTG
Source organism: Picea engelmannii (assembly GCA_009831015.1). NCBI lineage: Eukaryota > Viridiplantae > Streptophyta > Pinopsida > Pinales > Pinaceae > Picea > Picea engelmannii. Next base: position 476,917 of record ML782799.1, read on the forward strand.
TTATTTTTCTTGCTAGATAAGTCATTTTAAATGATATGCACTCAATGCATTGGGACTAGGGGCAATCGCCTCATAGCGAGGAGGTAGAGCTCAAGATGACCTTTGGATTTTGATTTGGTCATTTATTTTCCCATTATTTATTCTTTCTTTTATAACATGCTTTCCTTTTTTTATTTTTTAACCAACTGCATCAACCTTACATTCTATCCCTTCTTCTCATAGGACGATGAAGACATGAGCCTTTTTGGTGTACATGTAACAACCATTTTCAAAATATAGGACAATGAAAGGAAATAAGACAAAAAGTGTCAAATATAAAAAGTAATGGTACATTACCCTTATCAAGGCCTCCCAGTCGTACCCATATTCCCCAAGAGTGACGACACTAGACTAGGACACAAATGATGGCCACCAAGGTAAAACAAGGAAAAAAGCGTAACTTCCAAGCAATCATGATCCATTGTTTTACTTCAACCCATGATCCTCACCTAAATACTCGATGCATTAAATGTGACACTTTATATGAAACAATGACTAGTGTACCTCATGTGATGGACCGCAATCATCAGATGAACCATGTTGATCAAGTAAAATGAGCTTAGATGGATGAGTGGGAGGCATCTAAGGGGTTGTTTTTTATGAGAATGTTGATGATCATCTCTTGGATAAATATATTCATTGTGGACCATGAGATATGATCTGCTCTAATTACCCCTAGGTGAGAGGGGGGATAACAATCACATTTACTTTTCTTCTTGTTTGTTTCCTTCTCAAGCTACATACATATGGTTGGATTATATTCTATGGAATTTCCTTTGGCGTACAAGCATGGAGGATCCAAAAATATCCCCTTCATGGTATGGGATTTCCACACTTTTCCAAGGGACTAAGGGTGTATGGGCTACGCAACATCAAAGTGGAAGGGGTGGTTATTGTAGGAAAATGGGTGGTATGTATAGTAAAGGGTGATTCTCCTTGGTGAGACTTAGTAGGTATTGGATTATGTAGGCTCAACACATTAAAGGAATTAAAGGTGTGTTTCAGTTATGTGAAATGATTGGGAATGCTTGAAACTTCATGATTGCACATTCTCCCCCACTTAAAAGGGCGTGGATAGCTTGGAAGCTTGTGTCTAATTTTCTTACTTGGTTGTATGAAGAAACCCAAAATACACAAGATACATAATCATGACTGATTTTGGATATTCCCATCCCTTGATGGCCAATATGGTCTTTTGGCTAGATTTGTTGGAAAAATATTGGCAAAGAAAAGTCTCTTGTTTTTTAAGAATTTGTGAGATTGGGAGAACATTTTCTACAATCTTAATTAGGAAGAAAATCTAACTAGTTTGGAAAAAAATGGAGAGACTGTAATGCTTGATCCTATTTTATTGTCTTTTGAAATGTGTTTTCATGGTTTTGGTCCATTCTTAGGGACCAAAGATGTAGTAATGGGAAGCATTTCTACGTTTATGTGACCAACAACTTATATGAAATGGTGGTGCCTTGTTATTGGGTTATTTTTGGAAACATCGATGTAAAGTTACCTTTCAGGTAGATCCTTCCCCATTTAACCTAGGATAGTTGAGGAATTTTAAGTAGGATTTGGCCATGCCTATGAAGGTCAAATTCAATGCCTTTCATTGTGATGTTGAGCTTCTTTCTCTTGATGTGCATATGCATATGCTTACATTTTTTCCCTTTTTAGTGCAGGATTTTCCCAATACTCCAATTGTGTGTGTGCATTAATTCTCTCACATATGATGTACTTGTTCTTTGACATAAAATAATAAGTATTTCATTAAAAAAACATTCCCACTAAAAGACTCATGAAAAAGTAAAAATAACCCAAAGAACCTAAAGACTAGAAAAGAGAAAAAAAGGGAGTCAAAAAATAATGACAAGAACCATGTAATGTCCCTTTTCGAATAGGATCTCCAGAGAGGAGGGCTTAGTAGTCTAAACAACCCCGTTAGACTATAGCCAGGTCCGTATAGGGGTAAACATGGTTACTAGAGGTCACTTCAACCGAGGGTGTTATAATTCCATAGTGACATTGAGTTAAAAGTGACTAAAAGCATTTTAAAGCCAATTTGAGCTAAAAATAGGGCATGCACCTAAGTGAGGGAGGTAAAAATAGGTCAAAAATGAATTAGGGTTTCAGGCAGTTATAAGAGAAGGTAAAGCGACCTATTTCATCATTATGAAGAATTTGACTTGACAGTTTAGGAGAGAGGCGCATATCAGGTTCAGGCGAGCCCTAATCTTTGTGGATTCCAGGAGGAAGATACCCAGAGGTTGATTTCGTTGTTGACAAACACACCCTAGTCACTGGGAAGAGCATCTAGATCTTCCATCATACTTTAGCATCAACTATTCAGTTTGCAGCAGTGAGGGCGCACTTATCCAAGTAGAAGGCACAACTATTGAGCATCAGAGAGGTTCGACTTGTCCTAGTCAGGAAGAATCTAGTGATTCCCTTCCGACACAGTTGAGAGGAGGGAAGTATGCATCTATTTCATGGTTTCTTGTCAGATTCCGATGGAGAAATCATCTTGGTCACATTACTCAACCAGTGAGGGTGCGAAAGTTGGGGAGGAATCATTTGGGATTCCTGAGAGATCATCAGGTCAGATCTAAGGAAATCCTTCTGACCCATTTCAGAGCAGCCTAGGGTGCTCAATTTGAGACCCTTATCAACCGATTCTGATGGAGGAATCTCTAGGTCACATTTTCCAGCAATAGTTGGGGTGCATTTCCCTAAGGGGATCCATATAGGGTCCATACATATCAACATAGGGCCGATTGTCAGGCTGTCAGTCATCAGGACTGTGTGAGAGGGCAAGGCACATTGTTTGAGAAATTTTCCAGTTAGATYCGAGGTGTGTAGCCACCAGGTTGCACAATTTAGTCCCGCAGTAGTTGTCGTGTGAGTTGTCRTAGCGCGCAACAGATCATCCAGCTCATACCCTATYGAACAACAATATTCTATTATCCGGGTATCATCCTTCTAGTTTATTTCTTTATTGTATTCTGGCCAAGGTCCAATTAGATCTGATCTAGTCGAGTGATTCTCTATTTTCAACCGCATACGACATTGTAACCAACAAAAAACTSATAATATATGATTTACATTCTTTTGTGTCATTTCCTATATGTATGCTTATTCATATGTTGTTAAACAACTTATTTATTTACACACATGCAAAAACACCAAACATGTTAAACCCAACAACTTAAACGCATTCAAAAACCCCAAGTGTATCAGATCAAACAGTAGACACAACAGAGCAGCTTTTCCTAGACTAGTCGGATCTGGGTTATTACAAACCAAGAGGACCGAAAAGGACACACAATAAAGAAAAACTTAAAAAGGAAAAAGGAACAACAAAAGGCCCGAACTAAACTGAAACTAACATAACACAAGAAAAACCAAGAATGGTTAAACTATACAAGCAATGAACCTTACATCTCCTTACCTACCTAGAGATTAGCTTCCACCTTGAAGAGAATGGAGATACCAATCCCACATTTTGGAATAATTAAAAAAAAGAATAATTTGTCAAAGGGGATTGCCATGTGGGTGAAAGTGAAGTGTTGTTAATGCCCCCGCCAGGGTCCACGACTCCCCATTGACGTGTTTTCCTGTTGTGGGTTGCTTGTTATTGTGTTTGTGAATAGGACTAAGTGTGACACCTAAGTGACTTTGGCAGAATAGTTATCCCTAGTTGTGGTTTCTTAACCAAGGGATGCTCCCATAGCTTATGAGATGCTTCTACCACGTTGTAGTATCTCACATTGAATAGTTGTGTCTTGTAGTTGTTCATCAAAAGCATTTCAACAAAATAACAATCAATCACTTATAGAACCTATATATAGGAGTTGGGGATTCCCATAAGAAAGCACTAGATGAAGTTTGAGGTATATCCCAAATATTCTTACTCTAGGACTTTGAATTTCTTCAGCTATATGTGACTCTTGTCGAGCTTTAAGGAGTATTATTCAATATGAAAAAAGACAATGCCCTTGGTACCAATGGATATTGTTAGCTTTTTAGTTCGGGAGGTACTCCACATGTTTTGTTTTGTATGCGGAAGTTACCTTGTACCTACACTACTAGACACTTGACTTTATAATGGGTTTTTATAAAGTTGTCATAAAGTGGTTCTTTTATTAAAGTGACTTTTTAATGAAGTGTACCTTCTAACATTAAAGTGACTTTATTTCATAAAGTGCATTTATGTAATAAAGTGAAATGTACTTTAATATTTTAAGTGATTTATTTTGGAGGGAATGAATCATGGCCCTTGATCTTGTAAAGGCAAGATTAGATCTTGGCCTTTGGATTTAGGGTTGGGGAAGGTGAAAAGACACTTGGGAGGGAAAAKGTCATTTTCAGATTATAAGAGAATGCATTGGGTAGTGTGCAAGACACATTGAGAGAAGGAGTTTGAGAGATTTTCTTAGTAAGATTGAGAGAGAAAAGATGGTAGCAAGGAGGGCACATTTCCCAAGAAAGCTAGGAATTTCTATTTTTTTTAGTGTTGTAATTTATTGTTGTGAAGGAGGTTGTACTGTACGGATCCGTACAGTCTGTACAATAGAAAAGAGGGCACATAAATCAAGGCAAGTGTTGGCATGAAAATCGAGGCAGCTTGGGATATTTGTTGTTGAAGTACAATTTGTACATCAGTCGTTTGGCTCTATTTTTGAGGTGTTGTTTTTTCTGGGTGGGTTGTCCAATAGTACAGACTTGGCACAAAAATCGAGGCAAAAAAATTTAGGACAGTTTTTGGGTGATGTAAGTGTTTTTTCTCTTGGCTGGAAATTGTGTTATTGTTGTTGATATGTACTTTCCTGAAGTTGAATAAAAAATCCATCTCTCTCATTGAGTTTTCCCACATTGGGGTTTAGCCTGGCATTTGCCTAAATTTATGAGTTTTTCATGGTTGGTTGAATGATGTTCATTGTGTTTATTTCGTTGCATAATTAGTTAACAATGTGTATTTATGCTTATGGTAATTTTTGAATCTGGGTTTTAGACATTTCAAAGTTCATGCAAGATAGTTATCTCTAGGTTGCTAAGTGTATGACAAAATATTAGCTTGCTCATTTTGTCATTAAAATTTCTACATGGTATCAGAGCTTGGGCTCTGAGTGACAACTAGCAGTGAGATTTTTGGCCATGTTTGAAGGGGGAAAATTTGTGATTGTCTTCCTTGAGCTTTGACAGGGAATATGGCTGCATGCATTAGATTTGAGGATCGGTTGGATGGCATTTCCAACTATTTGCAGTGGAAGGTCCAGATGTCAGTTGTTCTCAAGGAGAACAAGATTTGGAACTATATCAGTTCTATTGTAGTGGTTCCCACAACAGATCTTGTTGCTTTGGATTTGCATGAGGTCAATGAGGCCAAAGCTCAGAGGATTATTCTGGATGGGGTGAAGGATCACCTTATCCCACACTTGGTTGAGAAGAAGACAACCAAAGAGATGTGGGAAGCACTTAAGAACTTATTTGAGGCAAAAAATGAAAACCGGAAGATGGCCTTGAAGGCTAAGTTGCATGATACCAAGATGGGTAAGGAGGAGAGTGTTTCTTCTTATCTTACCTGTGTAGCTCAATTTAAATATGAGTTGGATGCAGTTGGAGAGATCATATCAGATTCAGAGTTGGTGAGGATAGCCTTGAAAGGCTTCACCAATGAATGGGAAGTCTTCGTGAAGTGTGTGGTGGGTCATGAGCATCTTCAAGATTGGAGCAAGTCGTGGGACGATTTCACTCGGGAGGAGATCCAGGAAGGATCTCATAGTAGTGGATAGAAGACACATAGAGTTGATGAGAATGTTTCTCTTGCTGCAAAGAGCAAGAAGAAAGGAAGTATCGGGAGGGACTAAATTAAAGTTAGATGTTATTGTTGTAACCAGTTGGGGCACCTTGTTTCTCATTGTCCTGAGAGGAAGAAGAAGAAGAAGGAACCAGAGAGGCCTGAGACAGTTGCTACAACAACCATGGAGGACTTTGCTTCTAAGTATGATAGGGAATTTTCTTTAGTTACCCTAGTTTCCAGTGTCGGTAATGGAGGATTTGGGGGTGATATTAGATGGATTGTGGATAGTGAAGCCTCTTACCACATGATAGGAATCTGGCAAGTATTCCTAATTATCACAGAGACAATTCATGACCGGCAGGTGGTAAATGAAGGTGGTATGGCGCGAGTTGTACGTGGATTTGGAAGAGTTAGATTCTGACTCGAGTATGGAGGATTCCTGGAGCTTGATGGAGTTCTCTTTATTCCAAGGATGAGGGTTAACTTTCTCTCAGTCTCAGCCTTAGAGGATGTAGGATATTGTACATTGTTCAAGAGGGAACATGTCTTTATCTACAGGGAGGGAGTGGACCCGGTGGAACTGCAACTGATCGGTGATCGGGTGGACATGTTGTATATGTTGCGAGGACAACCTTCAGTGTATGATTCAACATCGGATGAGGAGCATGAGGAGGCTCATGAGACTACGGTGGGACCAAGGATTCAATCTTTCATTTCGAGAGAAGAGAATGAGTCTCTTCTGAGCACTAGCAAGAGGCTCATCTGGTGTGGTCGAACCAATGCTCGGGGTGGAGTGGATTCTCCAAGGAGCTCAGGGTTCCAGATAGCTATCAGGAGAAGATCTTCTAGTTTGAGTTTTGTGAAGGTGTTGAGGATGGCTCCAGGTTCAAAGGGAGCTCCTACTGAACACAGTGTGATGGGACCAGATGATGGAGATGGCAACAAGTACTTCCCTCGCTAAGAGGGAGTGTTATCTTTTTAGCTTGAGAGGTACTCCACATGTTTTGTCTTGTATGCAGAAGTTACCTTGTATCTACACTACTAGACACTTGACTTTATAATGGGTTTTTATAAAGTTGTGATAAAGTGGTTCTTTTATTAAAGTGACTTTTTAATGAAGTGTACCTTCTAATATTAAAGTGACTTTATTTCATAAAACACACTTATGTAATAAAGTGAAATGTACATCAATATTTTAAGTGATTTATTTTGGAGGGAATGAATCATGGCCCTTGATCTTGTAAATGAAAGATTAGATCTTGGCCTTTGGATTTAGGGTTGGGCAAGGTGAAAAGAAACTTGGGAGGGAAAATGTCATTTTCAGATTATAAAAGAATGCACTGGGTAGTGTGCAAGACACATTGAGAGAAGGAGTTTGAGAGATTTTTTGAGTAAGCTTGAGAGAGGAAAGAGGGAAGCAAGGAGGGCACATTTCCCAAGAAATCTAGGGCACAAATCCCAAGGAGGAATTTATGTTTTTTTGAGTGCTGCAATTTACTGCTGTGAAGGAGGTTGTACTGTACGAATTTGTACATTCCGTACAATAGAAAAGAGGGCATGAAAATCGAGGCAAATGTTGGCACAAAAATCAAGGAAGCTTGGGATATTTATTATTGAAGGAAAGTTTGTATAGTAGTTGTTTGGCTCTATTTTTGAGGTGTTGTTTTATCTGGGTGGGTCGTACAACAATACAGACTTGGCACGAAAATCGAGGCATAAATTTTTGGGACACTTTTTGGGTGTTGTAAGTGGTTTATCTCTTGGCTGGAAATTGTGTTGTTGTTATTGATATGTACTTTCCTGAAGCTGAATAATAAATCTCTCTCTCATGGGGTTTTCCCACATTGGGGTTTTCCCAGGCATTTGCCTAAATTTCTGAGTTTTTCATGGTTAGCTGAATGTTGTTCATTGTGTTTATTTTGTTGCATAATTACTTAACAATGTGTATTTCTGCTTATGTTAATTTCTGAATGTGGGTATTAGACATTTCAAAGTTCATGAAAGATAGTTATATCTAGGTTGCTAAGTGTATGACAGAATATTAGCTTGTTGATTTTGTCATTAAATTTCTACATATATCAAGCTACATTTACCAAGTATCCTTGGATGTGATAAAGGAATCAACTCCCCTTCATGTATTTAGTCCCAAAAGAAAATAACCCTACCTTGAGATTCCAATATATAACTCTACAACCCTTAAAAGAATAAAATTATATTCTTGATGGAAACACTAACAAATCTCATTAAGAAGTTGATTCCAGAGGGGTAGGGAGGATTTGTCCTAGAAAAAAAATCTTGAAGATTATCTTCCTAGTACAAGATGGAATGAAAAATGGTAGGATAGAAAAGGGAAGAAACATGGTCTTCGAGATAGACATGGAAAAATTCTTTGACAAAGTATTTTATCTCATTTTTTCCAAGTTCTCCGAAGAATTAGCTTACTTCAGTAATAGATCAATTGGATCGGACCGTATGTGGATAGTCCCTAGATAAACATTATGTTGAATGGAAGGTCCATAAGTCTCTTTACATCCATGAAACATCTAAGAAAAGGATTTCTCTATATCCCCTTAGACATCGTAATTGTTAGATTTCTTAGGAAGAAGGGGAAACCCTATTAAACTTGCACATAACGCATACACATAGAATACTCACAAAGATAGGAGAGATAAAAGAGATATTATATGCTATTCAATGTGTGTGATAATGAGGTACATAAAAGTGATGTCTCATGAGAGACAAAATTTCTTGCAGACTCACCTATCATTGCCTTAAGTAATAAATTAGATTAATTAAAACTTTATAACTTACTCTGATTTATAACACACGTTAACCTAAAATATGTTTTAATGATGTTGTCACAAGATGAATTCCATATTAAAATTAACTTATTATTACCCCTTATTTTGGCATAGGGGTACCCTTAGTCTATTTCTTCACTACCCCTATCATTTGAGTTGTGGACAATTGGGGCTCTTCCTTGGTTTCATGTATCTTGTTAAACTAGAGGGTTTGATGGCATGTTAGTTGATCATATGATGGTGCATGGTCCCTTCATCTTTTGATGGCATTTTAACTGATCATATGATGGTGAATAGTCCTTTCAAATTTCTTGGGAATCTTCATAATTCTCAATGTAGTTCACATTTCTCGAGGTAGTTCATGTTTCTCAAGGCATTGGTCAAAACTATTTGGGTTATTTCTTCATGCATTGGACCTCTCATGCCATGCCACATTCCAGATTTTTGAGAGCTCACCTCATTCACTCATTTTGAGATATGTGTCACATCTTTTGATGGAACATCTCCCTTGAAGATTGCATAAGGGATTTATTATGGCACGTGTGCGCTTGTTGGGCTCTTGCATGACTTAAGGAAGTCATTGACATGATTTGAGGAGTGAGATTCCACCTTGGAGACCTCGCACTTGACCTTTCAAATCTTATTTGGAGGGGTTGGCCCCTTCTTAAAGGTGTCACTCAAGATTTAGAGGAACATTTCACCTTGGAGGCGATACATTCACATTTGGAGGAGACCTAGGGTGGTATACTTTCATATTTTGAGATTTTTGTGGAGGATTCACCTCTTGGAAGCGTTTCGAGGCTAGACATTGGACCTAGGAGCCATTTTATTCCTTCTTTAGTGGGGACATCTATCTCTTTGGGGATTATTTCACTTTGATTATTGTACATGTGGATTTACCACTCCATGTTTATTGTATTTTAGACTATTTAATTGGAGGAAATTGTGTTTTAATCCTCTGTAGCCTAGATCTAAGGATCTCACATGAGATAATATGATTTTCTTGTAAAGGAAGGTGAGTATCACTCTATAAAAGTGTTGATATTATGGTAGTTGTGGAAGGTATTTACCTCCACGTGTAAACCTGACGAGGATAGAATACATCAGGAAGCAAGAAGAAACCCTAATGAGTTGGCTAATAACCCTAGAAGACTTGTCGACTCAAGAAGATAATTTATATTAGGTTATTAGCCTCCAAGAGAAGAAGTCGACCAGAAATAATAATATACTGAACAGACAGATACCCAGAATGAGAAGTCGGCCCAGGCAGTTAGCCATAATTAGTATAAATACAGGAGGCCAGTTCTCATTTTGGCAGGCAGTCTCAGAATTGCAGTGCCCAGTCTTGTGCGCAGGTTTGAGGAGAGTTGCCATTGCAGCTGCTGCAGCTAGTAGATCACGTTTGGCTTGGACTATCTCTTGGTTAGGGTTTGGACTATCTGATCAGCTCTTGTTGGTGTGCTATCCTTGGGGAAAGGTGCGCTACCCTTTGTTTGGCTATCTAGCCTAGGGTTTGCTTCTGGAATGATTCTCTGTCGAGGTTAAGGTGCTCGGAGGGTGGCTTCAGCCTATGGTTGGGTGACAAGGGTATTGTCAATGGTAAAACGAGCACACATCTTTCATATTCTAACAGGTTATGGGCCCACACCTCATTCATTCAGTCTAAACGCTGGAAGGAAACATAGCCGCTAGGATATTGAGCTCGTTGAGGAACTGTCACTAGGGTTACTAGCAGAAGAAGCTTCCAAGACACTACCGCTAGGGTTACTAGCAGGAGCAGTTGAAAAAACCCTAATCCTCTTGTTGAGGCACCTTAAGTGAATGGATTGACCTAATCTCTGGATAAATCTGTGTGCTCTAGCCTAGCGCATCTCCAGATACTCTCAGCAAGCCAAGACGTGAAGTTTGAGTTTGTGGTCAAATCTAGCGTTTGACCAAGTCAAAGCAGCCATGACTTATTCTATGAAGTCAGAGAACAAGTTAGATGGAGCCTCTAACTTCAGAGCGTGGAAGACAAGGATTGACCTCATCCTTGACAAGAATAAAGTGTTGGATATCGTGAAAGGAAAGATCGTGAAACCAGAGTTTGAAGAAGGGAAAAAGAAGGAACCGCAGAATGTTGCAGCTATGGAGAAGTTCAAAGACGATGACATTAATGCTATGAGCATCATAGTGGAATCCATAAAATACCACTTGATACCCTACATCTCCCTTCTTGACTCATCAAAGAAGATGTACGATGCCCTAACAAACCTCTTCTCAGTCAGAAACATTGGACAAGTAATGAGTCTGAAGAATGAGCTTCGTGACATGAAGATGAATGATGATGACATCATAACATCATACTTTGTGAGAATTTCTCAGTTAAGAGATCAACTAAAAGCTATTGAAGAGATCATCTCAGAGAAGGAGTTGGTAAACATAGTACTCAATGGTCTTCCCAAGACGTGGGATGCATTTGCCGCAAGCATGAACACACGAAAGGAGTATCCGACATTTGAAGAACTTTGGACTTGCTGTGCTCAAGAAGAATCAAGGATCAGTGAAAATGAGAAACCCCAAAAGAAGTATGATGATCAAGCCTTCACAACAAGATTCAAGAACTTCAAGAACAAAAGGAAGTTTGGTTCAAGGAGGAAGTCAAATCAAGAGAAAGACATTTTAGAAGTACAATGCTTCGACTGTCGAAAGTATGGTCACTACAAGAATCATTGTCCTGAGATAAACAAAAGGAAGGAGAAACACGAAGCATCAATTGCCGAAGAAAAGGAAAGAAGACTAAGCTGGATGGAAGAGACTTCTTCTTCTAAAGGTAACAAAACTCTTCTTATTTCTTGTACATATCTTGTTTGCATCGTCTCTGTACATATCTTGTATATCTATCTCTTGGAAGATAATGTGTTCTAAGAAGAGCTATACCTATGGAAGAACAACAAGATAAGAATGGATATCATTAGATAATACACATGAAAGGATGAAATACAAATCATGTGGAAGCTATTGCAAGATAAGTCGAATCAATCATGAAGAGACTTAGAAGAAGCAAAGATAGAAATAAGTCAGCAATCGAGAGGAAATTGGAAAAAGACTTATGACGTTTTGTAGAAGACAACAAGACGAAAGCGTGGACTTTGTTAGACAAGAGAGCCAATTATATATTGTAGAAGACAATAAGGATGTAGATGGAAGTGTGGACTCTGTTAGATGGAGGGAGCCAATTATATGCACTCATACATGAAGCAAGGATTAGGAGGGAGTTAATCCTATGATCCATTAAAGATGATGAAGTATATATCCATGATAGCAACCATGAAAGACAACACATATTCTTCAAAGAGAAGCCTTAAAGTATCCCTGGTTGTCCATCCACATCCGTGATCCTATGATGGAATCTTTAGGGNATGGAATCTATAAGAAACTCCATGGACCCGAGAACTAAAGAAACACATGAAGATTCCAAGAAAGAAAGAGAAGCCAGAACAACCAGTCATTGTATCAAGAATCACAAGATTGTCAGCCTGATATAAACTCAATAAAAGCAATCAAGCAGAGGAACTGAAAGTCGTGATGAAGAACAGTGTATGGAAGACTTATGAATGAAAGCATTACGAGATCCAAAAACTAGGGGTTCTCCCAGATGGAGGGAGAAGACTATGATGATTACTTGTTCCGTTAAACTGGAATTATCTCTACATGAGTCATTATATCATCCGCAACATCCATGAGTTGGAGTTCTACATCAGATGAATGCAAAGAATGTTCTCCAGAGAAATTGAATAAAGAGCATATGAAGAGCAATCTCAAGACTTTGAGCCATACCAGAAACAAAACCCTTGTATGCAGATACAAGAAGATAACTTGGTGGAGAACCTCTAGTGCACAACAAAAGTGTGGTGAATATTTCCTATAACATCAAGATGATTACTCAGTAGATCAGATCTCATGATGTCAGAAGAAGTGCCACATGGATATGTTCCAGTTTTCCAACAATGATATACTCTATTGTTCAGAGCTACATGAAGCCTTCACAGAAAATCAGTGTTCCAGACTAAAGTACATTTGAAATCAAGCATTACATTATTCGTGATGAAGTCCAGAAAGGAGAAAGTGGTTCTCCAATACATATCTCCACAGATGAGCAGATAAGCATACATTTTGGTAAAGATTCTATCCAATATGAAAGAGTTTGCGTACTCAAGCTGGAGCTCGTGGAGACGACTTCCTTATTGAAAAAGGAAGAAATGAATCCCACGTTGGGAGGGAGCACTGAAAATATTATTGAGGACATTCATTTTCAAGATTGAAAAATAGTCCATCTTGGATAGATGCTTTCCTGTTCGGAAAGTGGATTGAGATTTCTAACGGACAACGATTTCCCACTATGGTTAACATGGGAAATGGTCCAGATTGTTGATGTATCATAGACAACGACTTCCCATTATGGTTAACATGGGGAGTGGTCTAGGGCAGTCTCTCTTCTTGAGGGTTACTCAAGAAGACTGGCCTGCCTCACTGGACAACGATTTCTCATTGTGGTTAACACGAGGAATGGTTCGTTTTGGAGGTTGATACAGGACAGTCTTTTCCTCTTGTGGTTAACAGAGGAAATGGTCCAGACAGTCATTCCTTAGGGTTTATACATTCTCTCCAGGGTGCACTTTGATTAGTGCAGGAGGAATGACCCAAGGTGGGGAATTGTCCAGGCTCAACAATCAGGGACATGCATTCCTTAGGGTTTATAAATTCTCTCCAGGGTGCACTTTGATTAGTGTAGGAAGAATGGCCCAAGGTAGGGAATGGTCCAGGTTCAGAAGACAGGAGAATTATTCTTCCTTGCTTGAGAAGAATAGTCCAGATATCTCATTGTTCTACTCTGAGGGTAGATATTCTTTCAGATCTCACAAATGTGAGTGAAAGATTGGCCCAGATGATTCAATTTATATCATAACATTGTTTCTGTGCAGGTTGGCATCAGATGATTGTTATGAAGACTGTATGACAGTAGACATATACTATTGTGGTGGATGTGTTCCACTGTTCGTAACTATACGTTACTGATCAAGTACTTGTGTGTTACTTGGTGTGGTAGTGTACCAATGGATTGTAGTTATGTACTACTATGGATAGACACAGTTGTGTTCTATTTTGTTCTGATTGCCTTGAAGACTATCAACAGTTTATTGGAAATAATTATCAGCCAGATGAATGATGAACATAGATTTTYGAGACAGAAAATGGTTCAAAACATTTACTCTTCTAGATTAGAAGAATGACTCTTGTATCACTCTGTGGAGTGAGCATCATGTCTGATTACTCAGATAGAGTATGGTTTCGAGAGATGATGCAACTGATGATGATGATGGCACTCATGATCTAGTCATGATCTAGTCTATATAACTATGTTGATGCTACCAGGTGAATGGTATGTGCTCAAGACCATTACCTGTAATACCTCCTTAGCTAGGAGGGAGTGTTGATATTATGGTAGCTGTGGGAGGTATTTACCTCCACGTGTAAACCTGACGAGGATAGAATACTCCGGGAAACAAGAAGAAACCTTAATGAGTTGGTTAATAACCCTAGAAGACTTTTCGGCTCAAGAAGATAATTTATATTAGGTTATTAGCCTCCAAGAGAAGAAGTCAACCAGAAATAATAATATTACTGAACATACATATACCCAGAATGAGAAGTCGGCCCAGGCAGTTAGCCAGAATTAGTATAAATATAGGAGGCCAGTTCTCATTCTGGCAGGTAGTCTCAGAATTGCAGTGCCCAGTCTTGTGCCCAGGTTTGAGGAGAGCTGCCATTGCAGCTGCTGCAACTAGCAGATCACGTTTGGCTTGGACTATCTCTTTTCTAGGGTTTGGACTATCTGACCAGCTCTTGTTGGTGCGCTATCCTTGGGGAAAGGTGCGCTACCCTTTGTTTGGCTATCTAGCCTAGGGTTTTCTTCCGGAATGATTCTCTGTCAAGGTTAAGGTGCTCGTAGGGTGGCTTTGGCCGATGGTTGGGTGACAAGGGTATTGTCAATGGTAAAATGAGCACACATCTTTCATATTCTAACAAAAAGGAGATTCCCTTCCTTATTTGTACTCATGGTTGGATTTGGAGAGAAATCCCTTGGAGCCTAATTGAATATATTTTGAAGCCTTTTGGAGAAAACTCTATGTCTATTTTTGGTTTTATGCTATGGATGGTGAGCTAGAGAACTCTCTTGGAGATCTTGTCTTTTGTATGCTTTGCAATTGATGGGTGTTCGATGGATCAATGCTCTTGTGTGTCGATTTGATGAGTAAGTGGTCTCTTTAAATCCTTGTGGTAATTTATTTTGAAAAGTGTTAAGTGTGATGATGCTTATCTAGTGTTGGTGGTGCACCCTCTTCTCCTTTCTTGACAGGTCCCTTCTTAAGTCTGTTGGAGGATTTCCAGTGGAGGATCTCCCTCTTGATCATTTTGAAACTTGTAAGGCTACTAGGATGATTTGGAAGGGTTTGAAGTGGTCAACCCTAACTATAAATATGGTTTCACTTGCAACTTCTAGAAAAGGATCCATAGTTGACCCCATATGCCCAATGGAAAGTCACTAGTCTTTCGATCCTTCCATCAACTTTATTCTCATAATCAATTCAAAATTGTTTTGTTGGAATTTACTTTTCATGTCACCCTTTGAACTCATTGCCTAAAATCTTAGTGATTGTATCCTAGGGAAGACCCCCTTGAACTAGAGGAGAGTCAGCCTAAATTGTAGAAGAGAGTTGGTGATGTGATAGTGCCCCCCTCTTAGTTACACCAATTCCTTACTTCAGCTTTAGGACTTTATCTCAATAAGTGAGGGTTTGTGTGATAACAACTTGGTGCCATTTCTAGGGATAAAGTCCATTTCCTTGAATATATTTGTAGATCAGCTACAACTTTGGATGAGGGTACTCATTGAAGATCTATTCTCATCTTGGCGACTCCATTGAGGGAATAAGCCCTTTTCTCTATCACAGATTTGAAGACTTGTTGTTTGTAGGGTGAAGTAGTCAGGAAGATGATACAATTGAAGACATGGGTAGAAGAACGCCAAGAATTTGTGCAACCATGGACAACATGCAAACAAACCATCAATCTCACATGATTGAGGTGGAAGGTAAGATCAATAACCAACCCATGACTATTTTTATAGATGTTGGAGCTAGCCATAGATACATAGATCCTAATCCTATTGAAAGGTTTCATTTGAAAAGAAGAAAGCAAGGAAAATATTGGTTGGTCCAACAAACCACTGGAGCCAAGAGAAGGATCAATGAGTTGGTTAAGTATTGTCCAACGGACATGAATGGAGTCAGCACAAAGGTAGATTTGAATATCATACCTTCGGGTTCTTATGACTAATTGATTGGTTGGAAAAACATCATTCTATCCTAGATTGCTACAACAAGGCATTTAGTTGTCTTGATGAGGAAGGAAAACAAAGGAGAGTTCAAGGGATTCCAAGGCCTATATCCATCAGAGAAATTTCAGCCATGCAGTTGAAAAAGAGTTTTAGAAAAGGGTGACAGATTTATGCAACCCATAAGGAAGATGAAGTCAAGGATAAAGTGTCAAGTATTGAAGACTATCTAGTCCTAAAAGAGTATGAAGATGTGTTTGGGGAAATACCACGGTTTCCACCAAAGAGAGACATTGATTTCCCCATTGATTTGGTGCCTAGAGTTGCCCTAATGTCCAAGAATCATTATAGGATGAACACACCAAAGCTAAAGGAATTGTAGATGTAGCTTGAAGAACTTTTGAGAAAGGGTGTTGTCGTCCTTATTCACACTTGCTAACGTGGACTAAGTCCAATCCACTTAGTGTGTCCTTGGAGGCACAATGCCTAAGTTCAAGCCCATTGTCACCTCGACTTGAACTTCTTTCGTCTTTGCTTACTCCTAGGGAAGCCAAGGGGGGTAGACCCTAGTTACTATGTGAGATTAAAAGTTAATTCTAGGAAATGATTTTAATTAGTTAGAAGGTTTAGGGGAATGTAGCCTATATGAGAGGAAAACAATGCAAAGTCCAAGATTTCAAATGCAAAGGCAAGCCCTTTTCCTAAGTCAACTAAGACTAGTGCCTAAGGTTGGGCAAGGGGTCAATTAAAGTTAAAGAGTTTGGAATCTACAAAGATTACAATTAAATTACAAAAGAATCAAGGATGATTTTAGGGGCGAAATTAGCAGATTTCAAATTTTGGTTGGGCGAAATTTTTGACTTGGCATGCTTTATTTTTATTTTTATTATTCACCCTCAATTTATTAAAAATATATATATAGGATTAGCCAATATGTATTTACTAAAGGAGAGGAGAGAACTGGTTTTCACCCACTGAAATTTACGCTGCAGCCTTCCATTCGCCAAAATTTCTAGGAATGGAGTTTTTTTGGGATGATTTTGCCCTCTCCATTTGGTGTGGATTGGCTTACAATGCTCACTCACCCCAATTTCATGGAATGGGTTTTTTTGAGTTATATCTCCTCAAGGTTACAGGGGAACCGTGAAGTATTTTTTGTTATTTTTGCATCTTCCTGGATATTCAAATCGAATGCAAGAATCAAGAACCTTTCCAGAATGAGGTGTATGTGCTTGTTCATGAAGCTGACATCTGTGGAATTCGAATTTCGAAATCAAGAATATACTCACCTGTGGCCACCCTGGTACTTCCAAACCCTTTACACTATGCATTGTATCTCCATCTTTCTTGGTAACATGTATATATGTAAATATGATTGTGAGTTGAAGAAGAGCTTTGTGCCATGCATCCTGAAAAATGTGTTGAGATAGTACAATGTGTTGAGTGTTGAATCATCAACAAAATAACAATGAAATAATTAGCTACCACCTGGCAACAAAATTCCCTTAATCCATCCCTCTAGCCAGTTTCCATCTAGAAAATGCCCTAGCAATCCCTTAATCCACCCCTCTAGTCGCTTTGCATCTAGAAAATAGCCAAGCGAATTTGTTACAAGATAAATTGATAAATATGTATGGTGGGGTAACCTTGTCAAATCGATATTGGAAATGGTGTGACTTTCAAGTGCATTATTCTCATAAATGGTGGTCATCACATTAGAATTTTTTTTCCTATTGCATCTAGTGGAAAAAATTTCAAACCTAACTCTTGTCATCATATCTCGAATGAAATCCCATACAAACATGTCACAAGCTTTATCAAAGTCATTTTCAGGAAGAGTGCATTGTGCCTAGTCTAAACTTTCCCATGTCATTATTAGATTGTATGTAATGAATATTCCTTTCAAGAATATTGTTTGTTTTTGTTGGATGATCCTGGCTCCAATAGGTTTAAATTTATTTGTTGAAAACGAAAACTATTTCTTTTCATGAATGTGCTATGATTGTTCTGTCTTTATCTCCTTTTTAAGTCATGCATACACATTCTTTCACTTTAACTTGTTTCATTGTCATTACTCTAAACATCCAACCTTGGGTGAAATTCACATTGAACAAGATGATTACCAGTCAAGATATGATTTCCCAAATTCCTCTACCATTTATTTTTGTGACATGGGTATCAAATAAATTAAGATAGGTGCACTTGAAAAATATTTACATAATAACAAAGATGGTTTAACTGATCATATATGATATTTTGATTTGGGAGTTGGATTGATTTGGTGAGTCTGATTTGTGAATCTCACAAGTTACACTCGACCGTTTATCTATAAAAGAGAGATAAAAAGAACTTATTGTGCCTATTTTCTTACTCGAATTAATAGTAGACCACTAGAAAATTTGTCAATTGTCCAACTTCCATGGCATTTTATAGTATGCACTATCATCTATGTACTTTGAAACAAGTTATTATTGAGAAGTTGCATTATATGGGCTGAGTTTTTCTGGAGTCCAAGCCAACTCTTACTCTTCAACCTAACTGAATCATTCTCTAAGTTGAATTTGGTAATTTTAGTAGGAACATAAACTATTATGGAAAATTATTTTGAATCCTTCTTAGGTTCACTTCCAAAACCTTCTATAGTATGGATTTTCTTAGATTTGATTCTAAAATATATATTTTTAATTCAGTCGGAGCTAAAGTAAAATGAACTTTGAATAAACAGTTCTATATGTTTAGAATAAAGAGAACCATAAACAATAAATGAGTTATAAAGCAACTTTTACATGGCTGATTTTTTTTTGTAGGAATCCATTATCCTTAACTGTAAGAAAAATGGTAAATTGATCAAGTTAAAAGTTAGTTAAGACTTCAGTAAAATACTTCATTAACAGATGTATAGTACTAATAGGGTTTAACAAAATTCATAGAAAACAAAAAACTTAGCTAGTTGGAACATGCGCTTCGAATAAACAGTTCTATCTATTTAGAATAAATACAACCATAGATGATAAATGAGTTATAAAGCAACTTTTACATAGTGATGGAGGGATGTTGCATTTAAGATGTGATTCTTTAAAGTACAATGTTGATCAAAATGTGAAAATAGTACACCTTGTGTAATCTAGTCAACACACATGCACATCTAGTGGAACTTTTACATTAAGAATCTGGGAAAAACTTGAAACCTAGAGTAATTTTGACAAAATATGTTGAATTTAG
Organism: Picea engelmannii; assembly: GCA_009831015.1. Lineage (NCBI taxonomy): Eukaryota > Viridiplantae > Streptophyta > Pinopsida > Pinales > Pinaceae > Picea > Picea engelmannii. The sequence goes on from ML782799.1 coordinate 496,148, forward strand.
TAGTCTAGAAGGCAACAAGGAAGCTCCATATACAAACCAATATGTTGGAGGATCATAAAGAAATAATTCATTCATTTGCATAATCAAATACCTGTATCTTCCAAGCAACAAACTAGTGACATAAATTTAAGTTGGGTTCAAGAACCTAGTGTTGCTATGTTTTCTACCCACTAAGATCGAATACTTAAGGTGATAGAAAAAACAAGTAAATTCTCACGTCATATGTACAAATTGAATTGCAGAAAACAAAGTATCCAACAAGTAATTGTTTGAGAAGATTTACCACAACCAAAGATTCCATTTAGCCAAGAATGCAATTAAAGTCTATGATTATAATCTCCTGAATAATTAAAGGTTCCAACCATAATATTATGAAGAAGAGGGTCAAGGTTCAGGTCACAAACAAACGTATGTTATAGATTAACAACAAGCAATCCAAGAGAAAATTCACGAATGGCACTGCATGGAGATACTACAAGGTAGTTTCACTGGCTACTTTTTTGGATTGTACAATTACAACTAGTGTTCTTGCATCCTCCAAATAGGAGTATTATATTCACATGCATTCACAAATTATGGATTGATAAACAAGCCACATTAAGAAAAGAATTCCACACAATAGTGTTAGGTTTTATTGGCATCTTGTTAACAAAATATTTTTCTTCATCCAAATTCCCAACATGGTAAAAAATGTCCATCATACAAATGTAATTCCTCATGGAATACTTCAATGCAACAACAATATAACAAAGACTTAAAAGAACTGATAAATGAATGCAGTAATGATTTAAATTAAAAAAAAAATGTTTCTCCCTGTTTAATCTCTAGTGCAAAGATACTATTGAGAAATGCAAGCTCCATAATGCACCACCGAACCCTAGAATAAACCACAATGCCAGACCTAGAAAGAGAGTATAGATTTTAGAAATTGAAACAAAATGCAGAACTTCACCACCACATGTTGCTATAGGGATGCAAGATACAACCTCAGGAATATTATCCTTTCAAAACTAAAGCTACAGTTCATCAGATCCAAGGCCCTGCTCCTTCAAAACTAGATTCATAACATCATATCAGTTAGCCTAATGTTCTTTCCTCTAGTTGTTATGTTGTTGGTTAGAAACTGGATTTTGGAGAAGCATCCCATAGTTCATGTTGAATTTTTTTGGTAAAGGAACTAAGCAAGTAGGACTTTGCATTATCAAAGACTCCACCTCTGTACTTTGATCCCTGGAGAAGACTATTTCTAGGACTCTATAAGCACAGGCAACAAACAAAACAATTTAGAATTACTCGGTGTAGAAATGGAAAATAAGTATTCTTCCAGTGAAACATTTTATAACTGGATTTTAAATTTTATAAGCACCGTAAAACTGTGAATAAGTCATTCAAAAAGAATTAAAACAACTATTGATACATGTTTTATAGTGGTTGACTAGTGAGGTTAACATAGAGACAATATAATGACAACTCCATAGCGAATAGAGTTTCATATAGAGATAATAGATCGGTAGAATGGGCCAATGCTCAAATGTCTCTTTTGCAAAATCTTATATGTGGTTGAGCCAAATGGAATATTTTCCCTATTCAGGAGGGTCCTTGCAAGGATGATACTCTCCAAACTATCCTTATATGTATGCTCAGTGTTTTTTGCTCCAATTGATGACTTTATGGAGATGTTATGAAAAAATGCAGGAGCATGGAGTTTGCACACCAAATGAGCAAGAAAAACCATTCCATTAAATGTAAATCACATGGCATCAATTTCCAGCCAAACAATTGCCTTACAAACACTACAAATTTTTTGACACATTTATTTCGGTTGAATTCAGTTCGACAAGACTAGTATTAAGTGCAGAAGGGACAAGGATTTGCATGCAATACTTGGACCTTTACTCAAACACTAGCAGAGCGAGCTAACACTTTGGTTGCAATCCAAGATAGTTTCATACAAAGTTTTTCCTAATATTTCATGAGCTCAATTCATAGGTTTTTTCAAGTGTTTCCCAAGTCCCAGTCTTGTGACTTGCTTTTCACATGCATATAAGCAGCAAAGCTTATCAAAACCCCAGAAAATGCAAAGGAGCTAGACTAACCTCAAGATAGTACTAATAATGATCAACTTGGGTTGCAATGTATAAGGAAGATGAATAATGTCTTTGTAGGAAACGATCATCTAAAATTGAGATAGATGAGTTTCAGAAAACAAGGTAATGCAAAGTTATCTTGTTAGTGCATCGATCTTTCTAATATCATTCTGAATACATAATTTGACTAGTCATTATTATGGATCGGAATGACGAGGTCCCTATTATTTTGTTGATAACTCTTATTCCATGCACCTTACAACATTATTATTGTTGGGTGTTCTATCTAGGATTCTGGAACAAGTGCTTATAGTACACTATTAAATTTTCTTTTCATTTAATGTGGTGGAACCAGTCTCAAGGTAGTTTACTCAATAACCTGGAGGAACCATTATTATTCATACCCTGAGCTTGCACCGATGGATTCAATGAGGCTAACTCGATGGGAGTCAGTGGTTTTAAATTGGTTTACAAAGGAACTTTGGTGGATGGAACCTTAGTTGTTTTTAGGGTTCTTCATTTGCAAAGCGAAGAAGCTCACAAGAGATTTTATAAAGAATGCAATGTCCTCAAGATTGCTTGGCACCGAAATCCCATGTGAGTGGAAATCCTATGCGAGTCATAGTTTCATAAAGTTGGTGTATTTGTGTCACATATCTCATGAGGTTGACCATTTGCACGAAAATATGGTGACTGGATGTTATGAAACCCATCCCATTGTCAAATTTGATCACTACCATATCTCCCAGCAGATCGTTGTGATGGGTTGTCAGTGATCTATCTTTAAGACACAAGTGTGTCAAAGCCAACCTTAATCACAAATAAAGGTTGGGGCTGACCTTTTCTTGTGTGCCTTCTTAGGGCTAACCTTTTCATGTGTGCCTTCTTAGGGCTGACCTAGGCTTAATCCAAGACATATAAGTATGAATAAGTGTGCCTTTTTCCTTTTATAACCAGATCATGATTGTACTATGAAATTTCAGGAAATAGAGAGGATCGCCAAAGGGCTACAGGTATATGATAGATATAACAACAAAAAAAGGTGGTCGCGGGGGGGGGGGATGTTGTCCAGGGTATTTTTGGCAATGACTATGGGATAAGAAGGCATATTAGTTTCATACCTGTCATCTTTATAGATCTAACTTGGAGGCATTGTTCCAACTTGTTTTCTCATAAATGGTAATTTTGGTGGCTTTACATTGGCAACAAGGGATTCTTCAGTTATTTTTCTTGTGCACAAGATGTTTTTTCTTACTTCTTCCATAATATATCAACTACAAAATCCACCACCTTCTGCAACAAGTCAAAGGCAACTCAGACTTTTCCTTTCACCTCTTTCCTCGGTCATTGATTTCCAACATATTCTATAGGTCTAACAACAAGCTACCTAGGAGTGCCATTTTGGCAATTTGTTTACAACAACGAAGGTTAAATTTGGATATGTTATATGCCTTAGACAACCATCAAGAAAACTTTATCATTGGCGTTTGAATCATAACTCAAGAGTCAATAGGCATACACAACCAACAAAAAATTTAATGTGTGTAAGGAAGAATTGCTCCTGGTTGAAATTACAGTACAACATGTACAACATCAATGTAAGAAGATTTGAAAAGGAAGAAGCAAATTTAACTAGATTAAAAAATATTTATATATCAAATACAAAGGACCTCAGATCTAAAAAGTGGCAGTGCATACACAAATCTATGATTTTCTGGTATCTTCTTTCCAGCCCATATGTTTATTTTCATCTAGGAGAAGTCATCGAGAAACCACTCTACTAGAGGAAATAAATAATGTAGATTACAGAATTGAGGAAATTCCCTAAGGATACTTGATTTCTCAACAGACTTAATGGTCACCTACAATAGATGAGGGTCTTTTATGGGAAACAAATGAGGCATACTCAGGTTGTTATTTTGGCCCATGCTTGTCTCAATATGACTTTAGTTTCCATTTTGGTGCAATAGTACAACACAGTAGGACTCACCATAGCTAGAAAGTGAAGCGAATCCTCAAACAAAGATTGTACTAATACCCTAGTTCTTTCCCCAATATATACAGAGAAAAAGAGTATAATTTTGATCCTTACACTGCAGTAGGTTCAATTGTTTAAACTTTACTCTTTGCACCACTTTTGTTGTTTCTTTCCAGGACCAAACTATGTTGAACTTATTAATCATAAGTAATTCTCTAGGGTTAGTTTTGGGCTTGTATTTATACAACATATTAAGGGGGGTAACTTGTCACTATTATGTTTTATTAACCATCCTTGCAATGCCAAATGATGATGGCGCCACCATGCTACATTTCCTTGCAATCTAAATTTCCATATTAGATGAGGGAGACATCCCAAGTGATACTAACTTGAAACCTTGCATTATGAAGCATGTCGCCTTCCTAGGTGCATAAAACTGAGTGCATAAAGAAAAATTCCTCCCATAGAGTGACCAAGAGGAAATCATTTTCCATCCTTTGGATTGCTATGATTCTGAATGTATTCCATCACTACAGGAATGTCCTCTTCTAAATAGTTATCAAAGTCCCAATCATATTTTACAATCAGATCCACTACTTTCTGAAAATCATCCATTGTTGAGATGAGGAATTCACGTAGATCAAAGATCAATGATGGAATGGAACATTGACCATCCTCAAGCATCTTAACAAGCCTCTCATTCATTTCTACAAATTGTGTAGTAATAGAAGATTTTTTGCCTATCCTCCAAGAGATTTAAAAGTTTTCATCTGATATCATGGAAGCGTTCCGAGAGTTGATCATCTTCCAGAAGTTTTAATATATGATCAATTAATTTAGCAGACATAACCTTATATCGTATTTCTTTGAGAAGAAATTTCATTATTTCTATCAATCTTAAAAACGTTTCCAATAATCTGGCTGCCAATTCTGATTTTTCCTAGGTTGTTTCAACTTTGTCCTCTTTAGCCTTGATGTTTTTAGATTCCAATATACAAATTATTGGTCTAATCATGCTTGATATTTTCCCTCAATTTCCTAATCATTTATGAGTGTCACTTGGATTGTGGCCTCATGATTTCATATATTCACTGATGATTACATCACCTCGTCTCTTCCATGCTAGGATTTCTCAGATGCTTTTTTATGCCTATCTTTATTTTCTCCACCTCTTTAAACCCACCTTAGGGAAGCTCTTTATCTATCCACATTTCTCCTTGTTCCCTAGTTTTTCATTTGTTAGTTTTGTAAGTCTGGTTTCCCCTAGGGGAATTATGGTTCTCTCTATTCTTATTGTTGGTGAAAAGGGGATTCAATCCAAGCCTTTGTGAGAGCTTATGTTGTTCTTTTCTATCATGTCCATGGGCATAGCCATTGATGGATAGAGAGCAGGCATATTTGGTAGGGCCATGAACATTTCGATTTGGCATTCACAAAATAGACAAGAGACATAATCATGCACAAATCAGTTCAATATTATGTGTTGCAGGTGGCCCATATTGTCAATTTTGTAAACATTTGTAGACTTTAGTCTCCTAAGTCAGACTCATATATTTTGGCCCATGCTTGCCTCAACATGACTTTAGTTTCCATTATGGTGCAATAGTACACCACAACAGGACTCACCATAGCTAGCGAGTGAAGAAAATACTAATAACCTAGTGGATGAAGAGCAAAGAGAAGAGCATTATGAAAAACTTGTGGTTAGAAGCAACAAAGAAACTGGAATCAACCTAATATTTGACAATGTTCCTAAAAATCTTATAGGAAATTTTGTGGATATGAATCATGAAACTAAAAATGTGCATCCCAGTGCAAAAGATAACCGTGAAGATCAAAAAATAGATCTAGAAGGTCATGGTAAAGTTAATGTGAAGGATATGGCCAAAAATATTATAAAGCAGGCCACCAAATCAGTTCATGGTATGAAAAATGTGCTAATCAAAATGAATCACAGTAAAGACAATAATGAAGGTGCTAATGTGAATTCCAGTTTTATGGAATCTCCTAGCAAGGATCATAATTATGATCAAATCTCTTTATTTGATAGTGATTCTACTGAATATAAGAAATAATGTAAACTATCATTGTAAAAGGTTCCCCAAAATGACATGAAACTTGAGAGAGATGACACTTCTAACAACACTAATCATTCTCAAAAGAATATGAGCAAAAACAATTATTCTGCCATCTCTAGTCAGTCTCAAAATAACATGATCCTTGAGACAACTAACAACACTTTACCATCTCAAGTCATTGAATAGTAAATCACTTTTTTGCCTTTTTCTCCTGCCAGAATTGACCAAAATTTGACTCCGGGAAGTCAAAAGTGATGTACAAGTCATGATAAATCTGAATATGTAAGCCTTTCATCGTTTAGAATCCTCCATCAAAAGCGTAGCGTGCCCCATGCTACGCTTTCTGTAGACTTGCTATAAATTTCCTCCCGAAATTCTGAAAAATAGTGTTCAGTTATCCCTTTGTATATCTTAATCCGAGATAGTTGTGTAAAAAGTGAGAGAGGTTATTTTAGATGAAGATGTTTTTTATATAAACCTCTCTCAGTTTCCCAAAATTCTGCTCCAGTTGTTCACAATATTTTCTGCAAAAAGATGTCTAAAACATGCCTTTGCTCAGTCAGAAAAATAGGCTGTGAAGATGTGAATATATCTCTCATTCTGTAATACCTTTGTAAAATATGAAATAGGTTATTGTACTTTGGCATCTTAGGAACACAAAACTCCTCCAGTTTCTCAATATTCATCTCTTATTGGCCACAATCTGTTCGGAAAAAAGATGACTAAAAAGGTCATTTATGGAAAATGTGCCTTCAAAGATTTTTGGAAAATGAAGTGGAGTGATGGGTTAGGGGTTTCCTAAATTATTGAGAAAAATTAGGGGGGTAGGGGGTAATGTTAGGGAGTAATGGAAAGTGGAATCTCAGGAAATGAGTGAGGGGAAGGAGTGCAAAAGGGAAAAACACAGCCCTACCCTAGAAAAACGTAGGGTAAGCTAGAGTTTTAGGAAAAATGATGTAAATGGGTAAAATATGCATGGAGAGTGTATGAGGTGTCAACGGCTTTATTTACTCTTGAATTTGACCTCTTGAACCTTTACATATCAAAATTGAGCCTCCTTGAATGAAAACGTAGCAAAACTGGGCAAAGCGTAGCGAAAATGCTGGAAGACATTATACAAGTAAGAAAGATGACATCAAAGTTATGTTCTTGGTCATGTTCTGAGCTTGTGTTGTTACTAGATACTATGATGGATATTACATATAAAAAATTCTATCAAGTTGTGTTTCTGGAACCAACTTCATAGTGCTACTTTATGCCTTTTAATTTTTAGGTTTCTCTGTTTCTATGATGCTTGTTTCTTCTTATTCTTTGACAAATTTCAAGTAGATGCATTATAGTAAACTTCAAATACGAATGCAGTATCATATGTACTTTTGAAAATCATTCTGAACTAACAATGAAGTAACAAGGTGATATTTTTTTATGCAGGCTTCATTAGTAAATGACAACAAAAAATTATTTGTTTTGTTTCTATAACATGGGACTTCTCCCTTATAATTGAATAACATCAAATAGTGAACATCTTATCTACTGTACATCTGAAAAGGATTTTATACTGACCTTTAAACTATAGAATAACATAATGTATTAGATGTATTAGAGGCCACCTAGAAATTTGTTTGCTCGATTCTAACATCGAATTGATGTAAAATCCATTTCCTCCTTTTGTCTTGTATAGACCCGCGTGTATCTTGATGGGCTTGGGAATCATAAGAGACACAAATATTTGCTAAGATTGACACTATAGAGGTATTTTCTGGATCACTGAATGAAGTCTCCTAGTCTTAAACTTTCCTTATCATGTTTAATCGGTCTTAGATAATCACACTGCACAAGAAGTTTTTGCTTATTTGAATCTTAATATACACACAACTTATGTTGCAGGGTCTGGAGCACTTTGATGAGATCTTGTGAGAGGCAGATGGTATTATTATTTCATGGGGTCATTTAGGGATAGATCTTCCACCAGAGAAGGTAGCCTTTGATATTTGATATAAACTTTTTTCATATATCCATTTCCTGATGTTTTTTTCCYATAGATAAATGAATATTATTGTCATTGTAATTTGACTACAAGTCTAGTTGTGTCCCTGCATGGAGATATCTTATAAGTTTGTATTTTTACTAAATCCAAACTTAATGTTTCTCTGGAKTATAAGGTAATGACAGTCAGGATTGATGGAATTGTCTAATATGCTCTCTTGGTAAATCTTATTCATTTGGGATTGTAATTTGTTAGTGTCAAGGGAGGCTCCAAATTCTTTACGGTTTCAAAGAAGGGATATTTACATAGGTAATAGAGGCAGTATAACAGTGTGAACAAGCAAGCAAATCAAATTGTTTGGAGGACCATCAATAAGTTGTTGATGTCGTCTTCTCACTATCAAACATTTTCATAGATCAAATTAGTTTGGAATTTGATTTGCAAGCCAGAAGGTGGGAGACAACTTGTAGAAGTATTGCTGGTTTTTGTATTATAGTTCTCTCCAAGCTAAGGCTCCACATGTCAAGTGCTCCTCTTCACAAGGCTGCACACTCTAGAAGACAAGCTCCTAAGCTCCAATTGTCCTCCTCCACATGTGTACCGAGTCCACAACAACCTACAAGTGGTGCGCCCTCCAAACAAGATTCCCTCTAGCCAAATGCTCAACCTCTTGAAGTGTGCCATGTGGTATCGATGCTCCTATGGCAAAGCACCCTTCCTCCTAGTGCTTAGTGCTCCTCCACAAGATAACTCCACATCATATGCCAAGGTCTCATCCTCATCAACATGTGTGCCATGTATAAAATGTCAATGCCACATAAAACAACTTCCAAGTTCCTCCATAAGAAGTGTGTCTCCTCTACCACATATCTTGAGTACAAGCATCCACCTATAGTAAGTGTTCCAATTGTCAATCAACCAAAACAATCTAGGATACAACAAAGGGCTAGGGTTTCACCATGTACCCCACATCACATGAAGTGTGTTGAATTTCCTATTAAACCCAACACACAACTAACAATCCAAATAAACTCTATTTATTAATTATTAGCACAACTAGGTTTTCAACAAAAATATAAGCGGAAGCACTACACAAAAACCAAACACATTTTCACATGAGATTCGGGTAAACACCCCTGGAAAAACCCTTGCGGGAAAACTGATTCTGAGTTTTATTTTATTAAATAAAATCATGGGTTCCTGTCCTGGGATAATGGCCCATTAGATAAATTACAATGTTGTAGTTGATAGCCTAGCCCACCTGGTTGCTATCTCCCTCATTGCCCCCTGCACCCTTTCCTTAGCCCTACCCACTCAGACACAAGTACATGAGCAAGACTCCCTCTTGCTCCTATGCATCCATTGTATGCCTCTCACCCTCCTTAGATATGCTTTTATAATCCCCTAATGACTAAAACCCTATCTCCAAAGTGATCAACGATTAATATCTGATCTTGATCTCTTGAGATCAACGACTGTGACTTAATCTCTTATTGATATATCATCAAAACCGATAGAGAGATATGCAAGAGTGTACAATGAGAACCTTGACAAACATAACCGCTAATGCTTGCAACATCGTCTAGAGGATGGAAAAATCATGTTTCTTTTTCCAAATATGTAATATGAGTATATTACAGTTTAATGAATACATTTTCATATTATTATATATGGTTTTATACTTTATCAAAAAATTCGCCAAGACTTTACAAGGTTTTATAATTCAGTGAAAGATTCGCCAAGATTTTACAAGAGTTTTAATTCAGTGAAATATTCGCCAAATTTTTACAAGATTATATAATTGACAAAGATTCGCCAAAAAATTATATATACATATTATATTATTGATAAAATAGCCTTCAATTTTTCCTATGTATCATGGGGATTCGCCCATTTATTATACATATAAATTTAGGGGGGGTTCTTAAAATCACCCCTGAAAAGAATTACTTTGCAAGATTTACAATTAGAACTATATACAAATAAATGAAATGAACAACTATCTACAAAGTTGAAGAATATCTAAAGGTACAACTAGATACAAAAGATACAACTATGGACAAAGCAAAATAACAAGCACTAACTTGAAACTAACTTGAAATACTTGATTGTGCAAGGAAATAAAGATTGCTCAAAGGGAAAGATCACCACAACACATCAAGCCAACAAACCCAAACAATAGAGTGCCTCCACAAGATGCACAACTCTAAGGGGTTGGTTCAATGGCATACACAACAACAAACCCAAACAATGAAGTTTCCTCCAAGGGATGCGCCACTTCAAGGGGTTAAGCCAATAACTCAATGCACAACTTAAAACTTAGATGGAAATGCTAAAAAAGAAACCTCCAAGGGCAAGTGCGCAACTCTTAGATTCACTTAGTTAACATCCACAAAATGCTTAAATAAAATTGCATGTAAAATAAATGGAAGCGTAAAGTGCTTGCAAGATTATTAAGCATAAACCATGAAAGATAGATAAATGAAATTTTTCCCAAGGTTGTAGTGGATTAATTTTAGGACTAATTAAGTTATTAAGTGAAATGTGAATCCTAAACTAAGTGACTTCCCTAGAAATCTCTCTGCTTATACCAAAAGGACTGTTGGGTGCTCAATAAGTGAGGCAAACAAGGTCACACCCTATCTCCACAGGTCAATCTAGGGAACAAAAGTACTCCAACAAGGGGGACACCTAGTGTCGTGAGACCATCCCTGATCTAGCACCCCCTGTCTTTTCCTTAAGTCCCTTTTTTGATAGCAAAGTTGGGACTGTTAAAGGTGTTTCCTATTAAACTAGATTGATTTTAGGCCCTAAGGATCTAAAGATAAATTGAGTTTAAGTTGATTGAGTTAAGTTAAGTTAGGTGATTGCAATGTAGAGTACTTGTAAATGAAATTGCTTGCAAATGAAAGAAAAGTACTTGCAAAGTAAATAGCTTGAAAAGTGAAGTACTTGAAATGAAAATTGCAAGAGATTAAAATATTTGGAAAAGTAAATTGCAAGAATTAAAGTACTTGAAAATGAAATGTAACTTGAAAGAATAAAGTACTTGAAATAAGATATCTTGTAATGGCTTGGAAATGAAATGAAATAGACAAGTAAGCAAGTAAAAGGTTATTCCTCCATGGGCTTAAGCAAACATTATGTGATTACTTCCTAGATCTAGAGATTTAAACCATTAAGCATGAACAAGATAGAAATAACCAATAATAACTACCTAGCCTTATGATATAGGATGGTTGGTTTGGCCAAACACTTTCCTAGTTGTAGGCACACAAGTAAATGAAATAGAAAGATAACTTGTAAAAAAAAACTAAACTATGCAACCACAACAAGTGCACAAGATGGAGGACAAAGTCTTATGGTTTTGTGCACAAGTGGGCGATGAAATAAAAACTTGAAATAAAGACTTGGAAATAAAATCCTAGCCACACAACCTTGTCCTAATGACAAGTGGAGAAAACAATAAAATAACAAATGCTGGAAATTAAATCTAAAATCCTAGCCTTAAGTTTTAGGATGGTTGGCTTTGCCAAACTCTTTCCTAGATGTAGGAAAAACTAAAAATAAAAATGCATAAATTTACACTATTTTGTGGAATGCAAGCCCTTGGGCTTCCCTACAATGAGAAATAATGAGAGGAAGAAGTGGGTATTTGTTACCCCAACTTTGGAGGTTGATCTCTTGCTTGTAGAGGCCCCAAATGGGCTATAGATCACCTCTTTGGTCACCAACCTGCAAAAAACCAGCAAGCAAAAGCTTGCTGGAAATGTTGCACAAGTGACACAAACTCAAGACAATTTTTGTTAGTAACACATAAATTTTCTGTAGAAAATTACATCAAAGAAATATGATTAAAAACGACCTATTCTAAGTGTTAGAATGTCGAAAAATGAAAGGAAAATGACAGAAATATATTGCATAAAATTATGAAGGTGAAAATGGATGAAAATAAACTAATTTCCAGATCTGAAACTAGCTCTTTCCACCCTAGAAATGACCTACAAATAATGTGAGCAAGCTACAAGATAGAGCAAAGGGGTGAGTAGAGATGTTAGAAATAACAAAATACTTTGTTAATCTAAAACCTACTCATCTAGATCTACAATAAGACTATTGCAAATCTATCCAAACAAAATACTTAACTAGTAAACAAATGCATGCACAAAAACACAATACCAAGTCACCTCCAATAGATGATGTAGCAAGAATACTCTCAATACACCATATGCCTCCAAATCTTTTTTCTATTAATGAAAGTAGAAGGTTGTTGCAAATACTTGCAACAAGCTTCTCTCCAAAAATGTTGAGCAAGAATGAAGAAGAGAGAAATATGGGAGAGATGGGAGAAATTTGAGCATAGTAACAGTAGGCAAAGAATAGATGAGAAATGAGGAGGGGAGGGGAGGGGATTTATTTATACTTGGGAAGTAAGAGCTACCCCTCTTGGATTCTCTCCAAGTGTCAATCCTTAAGCATCATTGAGAATCTCAAGGAGGAGGGTGCACTTTCTAGGGTTTTAGCATCTTAGGGTTTTGGTACTTGGTGGAGAATGAGTTGGCAAGCACTTTGACAAGTCAAAGCATGAGGTGGAGGCTCAAGGAGGGCGCACTTAGGGAGAGAAGGGCCCCACCAACTTAATTTTTCATTTTCAAAAGTTTTCTCTAGAAGGGAGGCACAACTTCCCTAGGGGGGATGACTTTTTGATGAGATGGATAAGTGGAATGGGTGGATAAAGGTTAGGAAAGGGTTAGGATAGCTTCGTTATGGGTTTAGGCGTCATATCTCATCTTTTCTCTATCCATTTTGCTAATATTACAAAAATTTGACATTTTGACTGTCAAATTAAGCAATTAAATTGTTGTTTTACACTAACTTAGACTCATGGACAAACACCTAGCAAAATTTGTCCAATTGAGCTTAAACTTGGTCCAAGGGTGTAGGGGGTCTCATTCCATTTCTTTTGAGCACAAATACCCCTATAAAAATCCCAAGGATCTAGTTTTTACATTTTTTATCAAAAATTAATTAAAATTACCATTAACTAGGTAATTTAAAAAAAATAAAAAAAACTTAGACTCGACAAAATTCCGCAAAATTATAGGACATGTCTAGCATGGTCATTTACAATATTCCTAAACACTAGCTACCATAGGGCTCGACCATTAGAACGTCTTTCACCACTTTGGAGGATTATTGTGGGAGTGAAAAACTCAAGGGAAATTAATAACGTTGGTTAGGCCAAATTAATAACGTGAGGAAAAAGGCAATCAGTGAAAGAGACTCCTCTAATGATGAATTCCTAGGCAACTAACCAAAACTATGATCTATGCTGACTCGTTACATTATAATTCCACGAAGGGGAGCGAAAATTCCAATTACAAAAATAAGTGTTGAAGGCCAAAATTGCCTCGTAGAACCAACAAGTCTCCAACTTGGTAGCACCATCAGGTGCATATCTTCATGGTACATGGAGTTGACCCCTTAGTTGAAATAGGTGGTCAACAGGGTACATACGCCCAAGTGTCCCACATTGAGGTGCCTCAATGCTCTTTGTGAAGAAGAAAGATGCAACCTTAAGGTTGTGCATTGATTTCATGCAGTTGAATAAGCTTACCATAAAGAACAAATATCATTTTCCAAATATTGATGATCTATTTGATCAACTAAAAGGTGCAAGGATATTTTCTAATATTGACCTAAGGTCAAGCTATCATTAGGTGAGAATCAAGAAGGGGTGGATATCAACAAAATAACATTCATGACTAGATATGGACATTATGAGTTTGTAGTGGTGCCATTTGGGTTGTCAAATGCACCAGTTGTCTTCATGTGTTTGATGAATGGAGTGTTAAGAGAGTATCTAGACAAGTTTGCGATTTTTTTCTCGAATGGTATTCTCATCTATTCTAGGTCCGAAGAAGAACATGAGCAACACTTTAGGATGGTGCTACAGGTGTAAATGGAGCATTCGTTGTATGCCAAGCTAAGCAAGTGCTCATTTTACCAAAGGAAGATCCATTATTTGGGCCATATTATTTCAAAGGAAGGCATAACAGTGGACCCAGAGAAGATTGATGCAATCAGGGAATGGCCTAGATAAAAAAAAATGTTAAAGAAGTCAAATCATTCATGGGACTTAAGGATATTACCGAAGGCTTATTGAAGTCTTTTAAAAAATTGCACACCCAATCACTTTTTGCAAAAGAAGGGTGTGAAATTTGAATGAACTTCCAAATGTGAAAAAAGTTTTCAACACTTGAAGGATTTATTGACAAGTGCACCAATCTTGAAGATTGTTGATCTGAATAAGGATTTCATTATGTGCATTGGTGCATGCAAGGAAGGGCTTGGAGGAGTCCTTACACAAAATGGGCATGTGGTATGTTATGAGTCAAGGAAGTTGAAAGAGCATGAAAGGAACTATGCCACACGTGACTTAGAATTGGCAACCATAGTTCATGTCTTAAATATGTGAAGACAATATTTCATGGGAAAAAGGTTTGAGCTAAGGACACACTATAGTGGTCTGAAATATTTGTTTGAGCAGTCAACATTGAATGCTAGACAAGTTAGATGGCTAGAATTCCTCAGTGAATATGGATTGGATATAAATCATATTAAAGGCAAAGAAAATAAAGTGGTTGATGCACTTGGTAGAAGGGTGCATGAGATGCATGCTACAACTAATATGTACAGGTTCGATTAAAAAGACAGAATTTTGGAAGTTGCAAAATTGAGATCAACACTATTTGCAAGTAAAGGAATCATTGCAACAAAATAAATTGCAACAAAAATTTAAGGATTATGAGCTGAAAGAGGATGGAGTCCTCATGTATAGGGGAAAGGTATATGTGCCTAAATCTAAGAGCTGAAAAATTTAGTGTTGAGAGAAGCACAATGTGCTCTATGTTGGGCATCCAGGGCACCAAAAGACAATTGTAGTTGTAAGGGGCCGATACTTTTAGCTAGGAACGAAGAAATAGGTGATTAGTTATATAAACAAATGTCTAGAATGTCAAAAGGTAAAGGTTGAGCATAGACATCCAACTGGATTGCTACAACCATTTCCCATTTCTGCTTACCGTTTCTCATTCCTAAGCAGAAATGGGAAATTGTTACCATTGATTTGATTACTAAACTACCCAAGATTGTAAGGTGGCATAATCCCATCATGGTAGTGGTGGATAAATTAATTAATGTTGCCCATTTTATTCTAGTGAAAGTACCTCACAAGGAAACCAACATTGCATAAATTTACATGAAAGAAATTGTCAGGCTACATGGTGTGCCTAAAGAAATTCTTTGACAAAGATCCCAAGTTCATGTCAAATTTGTGGAAATGATTATATAAAGGATTTGGGAGAAATTTAAATTTTAGTAAAACATATCACCCATAGTCACATGGGCAGACATAGATGATCAATTAGGTGATTGAAGATATGCTAAGGATGTATGTTATGGACAAGCCTTTTAGGTGGGAAGAGTATTTACATTTAGTTGATTTTTCTTATAATAATACGTATCAAGCATCTTTGAATATGAGCCCATTTGAAGCATTGTATGGCAAGAGGTGTAACACACCTGTGAGTTGGGATAACCCAACAGATAGAGCCATCATTGGACCAAAGTTGTTCCGGGAAATGGAAGTGCAAATGGTGAAAATAAAACAAAATTTAAAGGTTGCACAAGACAAGAAGAAAAGTTATGCGGACAAAGACAGAACACATAGAAAACTCAAAGTGGGCAACATGTCTTCTTGAAAGTAAAAGTTAAAAAGAGTTCACTGAAATTGGGAAGCTACCCAAATCTGGCAACAAAATATTGTGGACCATTTGAAATACTAGAGAGGATTGGTCATGTTGCATACGTGTTTGCATTTCCTACATCCATGTGCATTCATAATGTGTTTCACGTGTCTTTACTTAAGAAGTATGTGTCTAATCCTAACCACGTAATTGATTGGACTGTGATCCAAGTAGAGCACAAGGGCAATTTTCAAGTCCACAGTGCGCATATTGGATAGAAAAGTCAAAGTGCTCAAGAACCAAGCCATCGGCTTGGTAAAGATCCAATGGAATTTCCATAGTCCTGAAGATGATACGTGGGAGCATGAGGATGCCACATGGGAGGAGTACTTTCAACTTTTTGAAGTTGTTTGAAGAATTTTGATTGTACATTAGTATAGAATTCATTGAGGACAATACATAAATAAAGGGGAGGGGAATGCAATACCCCCTAGTTGATCCCTAGGTTGTAAATGTATATATGTACATATGTTTTTATAGCCTGGTGAGCCAGGATGTTTTGGGCCAGGGCGCTTGTGTATATATGTTTTGGCCCAGAGAACCTGTGTGCATTTTCTTGATTTTTATTATAAATTTCTATAATTTTGCATCATATTTAATTCAAAAATTGTAAATTCTAGATTTTATTTGAGCACCTAAACTTTCATTTCCAAATCATAAACTTGCTCAAACTACATTTTGTTTGCAAATCTGAAATTTACAACCATAATGACATCACTTAGAAACAAGTTTGTAACAAGTCTAGGCACCTCATATATATTCCTCTATGCTAGACTTACACATTGGTTTGTAAACCTTAACTTGACATTGTTTAAACACACAAACCGAATTTACTTAAAGTCCAAAACACTCCATTTCCAACCTCAAACCTTGGACTTGAATTTACCTTAGGGAGGCCCCCCTTGTGCTAGAGAAGAGCTAGCATAAAGTGAGAGGAATAGATGCTATGGTGAGAGTGGGAAGCCTTTTTAAGTTCAACATGAGCTTGCACCTTGGTGGTTGGGACTTTTTCACCTTGGGTGATAGTTTTTGTTGTAACAAGACCAAAGGGGCATCATGCTTGGAGGGCACACCACCTTGGAGTTGAGTAAAAACTTAGAGTCACACTTGGCATCATTGTATTGTAGAGCATTCCATGTGGGATGGATTTTTGACTTAGGTATATGGTTACTTGTGTGGGCCTTATCCATGTTTTATGTTGGCCTCCCCCACCTTTTCTATATAAAAGGAGGAGAGAGCCTTTGTCATCACTCACTACAATTGTACTCATTATTAATCTCTGTAATTGTCTTGGAGAAGTCATGTATCGACCAAGACCTAGGGTTTGTGATGTAAACCCTAGAAGAGACATGTAGATGGATGTTAGCACTTGAAAATGTTCTTGGAGTCCCTGTGTGATGCAAGAGATGTTAGGGCTTGTGCTTATCCTAGAGAAGAACATGAGTGTTAGAGGAGTTGAAGACTTGGATTCAAGCCTTGCTTATCATTGTTACTCATTCTTTGTATTGTCATGGAGAAGCTTGTCGATGCAAGAGAGTTAGCACTAGGGTTTGTGATAGAAACACTAAGGGAGACATGATGAAATAAGACTATAGCTTGGGATGATTTTGTAGACTTGCACTTCTATGGTGCATGGTGGCTAGACAATAGCGTGGAGCGTTGTAGGATTAGAGGAGTCTTGAGCTTGGTGAAGACTTGGATGGAACTCTTTATATTCCATTAGTGACATTGTCTAAAGGTATTGGTGCTTGTGCGATGCAAAAGAAGAAGCCTTGGGATTTATGGCATGCAAACCCTAGGATGGACAAGGAGCTTTGAAGACTAATGCTAGGGTTCTCTTGGAAGGATTGTACTTGTGTAATGCAAGAAAGCCTAGGATTTGTGTGATATAAATCCTAGATCAAAACAAGCACTATAGTGAAGTAAGAAGAACAAGGGTGAACTTGGTGTTGATGCTAGCTTGTTGTTGAGCCTTTGGAGTGGCTAGGAGTAGCTTAGTGTGATACCTTGCTAGGAAATATTTGTTGGTTAGGGTTTGTTGTTGACAGTGGATGCCCTAGCTAGGGATTGGATGCATTGAAGAGTCCTAGCATGTGATAAGCTTGAAGGACAATCTTGCACCATCTTGTGATACATTGTTGGTATGTACTTGTAACTACATTTGTTGTATATATGAAGTGTACTATTCTGTCAAAACTTTGTGTACTTGCAAATCTGATTTCAGCTTATGTTCTCATGGTGATCGAGTAATTTCTAGTGCTAGTTATGTATGCTGATCTAACATAACAGTGAGCAAATTTTGTTGAGTGATTTGACAAGTAAATAGAAGCTGAGAGGGAAAATTTGTGGTTGTAATGAATTTTTTGTTTATAAGTTATTTTCAGATCTGTTATATGCTGAGGATTTTCCCTTAGGGCTGGAAACATAGCTGGAAACATAGTTCCCTTGATGCACATTGTTTCAGTAGTTATTTTCTTGGGCTGCCTTATGTATTTTGTTGGTCAGAAGTGAAATATATCCTGCTGTAATTCTTATTTCAGATTCAGTCATAAGGCTGAAATTTCACAAGAATAAGTTTACATATTTCAGATTCAGTCATAAGGCTGAAATTTCACAAGAAATAGTTCACATATTTCAGATTCAGTCATAAGGCTGAAATTTCAGAAGAAATAGATACGGGAAATTTCCGAAAATTTGCATTAGCGATGGATTCTTGAAATTTCCACATTTCGTTGGGCCACTATTTTTGTTTGTAGTCACCAGTCCCTTGACCTATTTTGCTCTTTAGAGGTCATTAATACAATTTTCAATTTTTTAAAGAAAAAAGTTAAATCCTTTCAAGAAAATGGACAATAAAAGGAACAAGTTTCAAGATTGAATCCTTCTTGTAGTAAATGTCATATAGTCAATACCCACACCCTAGGATTGGTATCTCTTATCTTAAAATTAATTGCCAAATCAATATTAAAAAATGCAATCTATTTCTACTTGACTGAAAATCAAAAAGTAGATTTCAACAAGTTGTCAGAAATCTTTACCATAAACTGCCCATGTTATCATCAATGTCATAAATGGGATTAAGGATTAGTTAAAGAAGAAGAACATATAGTAGATTCCAAGTACAACAGTATTTTGTGAGCTGAGGTAACCCATTTATGATGAACATTGGAAACTATAAGAGGTTACCAAAACTACAGACAACAATAAGAACTGTTAACTAAATAAGTAGGTGGTAAACATACAAAAGCATAAATATTAAACATACATAGTAAGATAAGGATCTTATTAAGAAGAATTTCAGGAAATATGAAAGTGCTGCATTTGAAGATTATCTGTACCCAAATTCTCCAGATTGCTGTACCTCCTCCCCTTGAAGAACTTCCCCCAGTTGAATTCTTTATATCTGGGTGGATTTTCCTCATTGACCAAGTCAGGTACAGGTGCCATCATCACATAATGTGAAGGAAGTAAAAAGAATGGGACAGAGAACCTTTCCTTCTTGTCATTCACCACCACCCTATGTTCTACACTCTCATATTTGTCATTGCTCCAAACCTGCATGACACAAAATCCCCAAAAAGAGCTTTATTTTGATTTTGTGAATTTGTTTCTATGAACAATATAGGGTGCTTAGAACAAAAAATGTTTCTTCCAAGGAACCATTGACTAATGCAATGTACCTAGCCAAACAAATCTTGCATTACACATTTTGTTGAAGTTTGTTTCTTTTGGCTTCTCTTCTAAATAAAGAAAAACATTATTTTATTAACAGAGAACTGATTATTTAAATTGCTGCAAACTATTTCAGTTAAGAAATCAACGAGTTTTCTTGTTTTTGGTCCTTGGAATTGACAGTTCTATTACACTGGAGAGTTACAATTAATAGTGGCGTGGTTTCTCGCCTTCTCATCGCAGTCATCCCAAAGAGATGTGTAATTACTAAACACATTAAAAATATAGTTGCCTGGAATTTTATGAATATATATATATATATATATATATATATATATATATATATATATATATATATATATATATATATATATATATATATATACATCACAAATGCATAGGAGAAAATAGATTCATACATTCATAAAATTCCAGGCAACTATATTTTTAATGTGTTTAGTATATATATATATATAGTGTAGCAAGTATTCCTCTCGTGAAATGGAATCAGGTTTTCAAACCAAACAGCTAGGGGGCTGGGGTTTGAAGGATTTGGGAATATTCTCCAAGGCCTTAGCTCCTAAATCGACTTGGAGGTTCATCTCAGAAACTAGTATCTGGCAGGAAGTCATCCTTTGGTGTGATCTAATCCATTCCAAAAGAGTTTGGGGTCACACATTCTTCCCAGGAGCCTCACTGTTTTGGAGGTCCACGGTCAAAATTTTACCTTTGATCACATGGCATCTAATATGGGAAGTGGGCAACGGGAAAGAAGTGCAGATAAATAGAGATGTGTGAACAGGTTCTGATGCAGATTATATTATCAGCAACGATCTGAAAGCACATTTGACAACCTACAATCTTATATATTTGTCAACCCTGGCTTCTGAGAATCTATCGGTTTATGGGCATACAATCTGGAAGCAAGTTCAGCATGTGGAGATACCTCGAAATATCCTTCGAGATTGGACAAAACTCCAAAATAAATTGATCAAATCTAGTATATCACTCACTAATGAAGAGGATGTTACCACCTGAGATGGCAGGTTCATTTTTACATTCCAGAGGTGTTACAACAAAAATTGTCACCAATAAGAGTGTAAAGTCCAAGCACCTAGGTGATGACCTTGTGTAACTAAGAGGTTGGCTTGCTCTTTAGGATGCCTCTCCTCCAGCTTAGGGGGGCTTCCCTAAATAGGATTGCTGGAATTATAAGCTATGGAGTGCAAAGGTGATATGAAGGGTAAATTCCAGCAAAAAAGTTGTGAAAAGTCAAGGTAATGAATTGGATGGTGGAATAGAGATTAGTGTCTTGTCCATTGGGCACTTGGGGTCACAACAAAGGCTCAAATGGAAGGCTGTTCTAAAGACAGGAGAGAGACAATATAACTGAAAGGTACAAGCTAAGAATACTCTCTACTTGCTGTTCTATATTGCAGAAATATGGCTAAGAGTGTTACATGTGTAGACAATACCCAACACTAGAAGATATTACAGCTATCAGGATTCATGTATGAGAAATTTCAATCCATGAGTAAAAAAAGAAATGTATTCATAAGCAAAATTCCAATGATAAGATGAAATGGAATATGGGAGCACACCAACTTCTAACTCCTAAAGTATATGTCTAGCTATTTCAGAAACAAAGGGAAAAGCAATAAAAGGATATGCAAAACATCCTCACCCACAAGATAATTGTTGATTCCCCAAGCACATCCAATTGATTTTTCATTAAGCTCCAAGGGAGAGGTCTCCCAAATCCAACCATTACAAAATATTACAAAATGAGGTGTGAGCAAATCCTTATATAGATTTCAGATCAACTCTCACAAATAAAATAATATTTACTTTATTCTATAAAATGCTGGAAAATATTATAATACTTTCCTAACTGAGCGAATTAAACCAAAATTGCCCATACAAAATACTAAATAAAAAGACTAGATGAATGTGGTGCCACATGTCATCTTCCTCATCAATCTTTCTCATGCAACACACATGCAACGAGACACTTGTCTTCGTGAAATAGGGTGCCTTCCAAGAGATAACCACCTCCAACAATACTAATAAAATAGCTGAGTCAAAGTGGCAAGGAAAATTGCCAAAAATAAGTGAAGATGGCCAGTGTACAAGCCTCATGAAGAAGGTGCTCTCCAAGATGAACGTGCTAATACCAAGTGTCATGACTAGGGCACTCATTTAGAAGCCCCTTTGACCAAGGAAACATAAAATATATTATCTCCAAGCTAGTGTTCCCTTGAAAAGAGTGCTTCCATGACCATTTGACTAGATATATAAATCGAATACATCTCAAATAAGTGCACCCTAGGGAAGAGTACCTTGTGTCCACAAAACTACTTCCACAATATTAAAATACTCATGCATGAGCTCGCTCTTGAAGAGAGAGAATGAGTGTGCCCTTGAAAAGTGTGAAGCTTTGACAAGTCAAACCATGAAAGAGCCAAAATAGGTAGTGCGCCATTGAAAATTGGGCAATGGTCCACTTAATCTTCTCAAAACATGTGCAAATGGACCTCAAAAGTAGACAAAATCAGCTACGAGTCACTTCACATGTGTGCAATGCTGTGAACAAGGTCAAATAAGTCCTTATGATGGGGCGCATCAACTAGTGGCCTAGGGAGGCATGTGATGAAGTGGAATGATGATATGGAAGGCTAAAACCCTAGGGCACATGGGTAAGAGTTCCTTAGACAGACATGAAGACCAAATAACTCTTCAAAACTTGTGCCAAGGATAAGGATGTGAAAGCTAGCACATGTGAAAAAGGCTATTTGGAGGCTAGGACGAATTGGCTTTTTTGTGAGTTTGCCTCAACATGTGTGCCAAAGGGAGAATACCAACTTGTGTACCACACATACATAAATTGTGTTTCCTAGTGATTAATTAAGAATAAAAACTTAAGGAATTTAGCCTCAATGGAGAATTATAACATTTAAGCATTAATAGGCTAATATTTTGGCACTTCCTAAAGTTTTAGGATTTTAATGAAAATATCCCAAACCAATTAGGTGTGTTCACACTTGGAAACGATGTGAAAATGAAAATATAACAAATGAGCGGTTATTATAAGGTCAGACCAAAGGAAATTCAAGGGAATTATGCCATTCACCTCTTAGGAGATGGGATGAATTGAAATGTGAGGATCTTACCTAGGTAAAAGGTAGAGTTGTGATGTGATACACAAACTACCTAGGAAAAATAATGGAGTGTGATGAAATGTTAGTCAAGTGGGTTTCACCTAGGTACAAAGTGAGTGTGTCAAGATAAACAAATTACCTAGGTGAAATGAGAGATGTGATGAAATATGAATGAAACTAGGAAAGTACACAACCGTGCTAAAGGACATGAACCAACCATGCAACACAAGGTGAAAGTGACTAGAATATGACCATGTAGCCTCCATGATGCACAACTAAAGCAACCTCCACCAACATCCCAACCTTTGGAAGGCTAAGATCATGATACCAATTTGCAAAAAATCGGACTTGTGTGATTAAAAATTGAATGTGCAACCCCATGCAATACATGTTGTAAGAAGAGGCATTCTTCAAAAGACAACATTATACCAGGGAGGTGCGAGTTAATAACCAAATATTGGTATCAGAGGATGACAGGTATACAACTTCTTTTACTAACCCTTGGGGGACTTATGCTTATGTGCGAATGCCTTTTGGATTGATGAATGTTGGAGCTACTTTCCAACGTGCTATAGACCTTGCTTTCTCTAATTTTTCATACAAGTTCATAGTAGTGTATCAGGATGATATAACTGTTTTTTCTAAGAACAGAAATGATCATATTAGACACTTACGCAAAAAATTTGACAAGTGCAAATCCTTACGCAAAAATTTTGATAGGTGCAAATCCTTGGGCAGAAAATCCAAAAAAGTCCATCTTGGGAGTATTTGAAGGAAATTTTTAGGGACACATTGCCTCAAAAGGAGTAAGAATTGATCCTAAAATGGTAAAGGGTATCCAGAAAGGACCTCTACCTAAAACAAAACAAGTTATTCAATCTGTCTTTGGTTGCATTAATTTTGTTACGCGTTTTATTCCTAATTTTGCAAAAATTGTATGGCCTATATCAAACATGTTGAAGAAAGGCCATGACTTGAAGTGGAGAAAAGAAGCAAAAAAGGCCTTTGAAGATATCAATAAAAATTTATGTTAGGCTCTAGTGTTGGTTAGCCCAGATTATGGTAAGGAATTTCGAGTGTTTTATTTCCTTCTAACTTTACTATGGTTGTTATTTTATAGAAAAAAAATCAACGAGGGAGTGAGCAACCAATTGCTTTCATGAGCAAGCAACTTCAGGGGGAAAAGTTGGCCTATGACTATGGAAAAACAGGATTATGCCTTGGTGAAAGCACTTAAATACTTCCATGATTACTTTTGGAATGATAAGATTGTGGCCTGTGTACCTCATCCTATGGTCAAGGATCTACTTTTACAGCATGACTATACTAGGATGAGGGGTAGATGGATTACGAAGATCCAAGAGCATGACCTTGAGCTAAAACCAACCAACTTGGTTCATGGCCAAGGATTGACCAAATTGATGGCTAAGAGCAACCTTGATACAGTGGAGAGGGCCACCATTGAGCATCCACAACCGAATGGCTAAGTAAATGCATCGTTATCTTCCTTAGAACAGCATGATTGGTAGTCTGATATTGTTTATTATTTAAAAAAACTTATCATGTCCTACTAACCTTGACAAGACATAGAAGCACTCCCTTAAGCTTCGTGCGGCTAAATGCTACCATTGCTCATAAGGTCATGCAAGCAGAGTACTATTGGCTCAACCTATTTGGAGATACACATGCTTATGTCCATGCATGTGACCCCATTGCCTCTGTAATGTCCCATTCCATGTGCTACTGATCATGGAAAAACTAGGCTACTAAGTCTTCCCTGATCAGTTGAGGGTTTTGAGTAAACAAACCCTAGAGATCAGCAAGGAGGTGAAATATTCCTCTGTTCCTGATCCAAGCTTGGCCAAGGTGGTGAAATATTCCACCCTCACCATTATACCAGTTTCAGATCAGTTTGTAGTAGTGATTTGTGGAAGCAAGGGCGTGGTTTTGGGGGTTTTCTGCAGAACTGGGGCGCACTGCTTAGGAGAGAAGAGTTCGTTAGGCTTAGAGGATCTTAGATCTATAGTAGATCTCATTGCATAATTGTTTTCCATCACTAGGGCGCCTTTTCTCATCAGTCTTGGATGGTTTATCACTGCATATTTATTATTTACTGAAGTGGGATGAATTCCTGAAGGAGGGCGCACTTGTTCTTGGAGTTACAGAGAGTTGGAGGCTCATATATACAACTACAGCTGAGGAATCTCTTATTATGAGATTATAATCCTCAGATCTATAGATTTACAACCATTTTCAGGAGTTTGGAGGCCAAAACAAGCAGGACCGAATTTCCTAGGAGGATTTCCAGCCAGAGGGGCGCAACTCATCCAGAACAACCACCTAGAAGATAAAAGGGAAAGAAATTGATCTTCTGATCTTGCATATTGTTGTTGGGAGTTTTGGAGAGCTTATATATCACTATTTTCATTGTATCTTGGATCTATTCTCAACCACACACATTATTCTTCCATCTCTATTCCATATCTGGTCATCTCTTGTAATGAGGTCAGCTATATATTTAAATAAAATGCATATCTGAAGTATTGTGTCTATTTTCTTGTGTTATCTCTTTGAATTCTTGTTGTATATCCATTATTGCTACATTTCAGTCATTTGTTGCTATAAAATAACTCTATAACCAAAACTCAACACAAGTTGGAAGGAAAGACAACCAACTGTTTGAAAAAAACTCACATTCATAAAATCTATAATCCACAAAATTCCGAGTAAATCTACTTGGGAATTTTACAGTGGTATCGGAGCAAGGGTCCTTGCTAGCCTGTGATTAAATTGATGACTAGAAGGAGGGGCCGAGGAGGACAACCTTTAACAGAGACATCAGAGGGAGAAGAGTTAGAAGGAAGCATGGGGGAGAGACAGGAAATAGGAGATGGTAATGATAAGGAAGTTTGGGCAAAAATGGTTTAGGAAATGAAGCACTCCATTGACAAGACATAGTTTAACTTACAACATCACCTACAAGAGACACAAGAGCACTTATCTAGAGGAAAGGCGGATCTCAAGACATATTTGATAACTTTTGAACAAGGGCAAGGGGAATTGATTGATTCAGTGAAGGGAGGAAAAGAAAAGATTGCACAACTACTCATGCAGATGGTACGTGGTAGGGAACCACAAAATTACGGAGGAAACAATGCGGCTAGTGGATCTCATGGAGGAGAGAGGTCTCACACTGAGACTAGTCACAGGGCCCATACTGAAGGGCAAAGCTTATTTGGTGGTGCAAACAATAGGATGCCAGGCAGTAGCAGGGTCACATTACATGCCTAAGTTCCTTGACACACAGTAGCTGGAGGCCCATATTCCGGGACGAATAGAAGTGGAGGACAACTTTGAGGAGTATGAGAGGGAGTATGCAGCATTGAGTGCAAGATTCAGGAGGTAGGTTACACTGGCAGAATATTGTGGAATCAAATATAGAGGCAGGCCTAGAGATTCTCATAGGGGAAACAATGATTTAGGGCGCAAAGAAGAAAAAATGGAGATTCCCACCTTTGATGGGGTAGCCAAATCTTCAACGAAAGCATGGGTATAGAAATTGGATGCTTATTTGTAGCTTAACTCCATGACGGAGTTGGATGCCATCAAATTTGCTACCTTGTACTTGGAAGGAAAGGCCCATGAGTGGTGGTACCATGGGATGACGACCTTGGGGAATGAGCACATTACTTCATATGCAGACTTCACACAGAGACTCATGGACAGATTTGATCAGGGCGACCCAGAACTTCATTTCTGTGATCTCACACAACTTAGATAGACATGATCAGCTGAAGAATTCATAGAGGAGTTTCAGAGGCTAGCAGTGATGGTTCCAAATGTGTCAGAGGCTAGGCTGATGATGCCTTTTTCTGAGGGGCTAACTGAGCCTTTGCATGGTTGGGTGAAGCAATTTAGGCTGATGATGCTTTTTTTCTAAGGGGCTAACTGAGCCTTTGCGTGGAGGAACAAAGATTTGGAGGGAGCCACTTCAAAGAACAAGTTTACTCCAAGACCACCTCTTGCTCCAAGAGGAAGAGATCAAAGAATTGTGGACAAAGGTAAGGGGAGACTTGATGAAGCACAAAGCGAGAGTTGAGAAGGAAGTAACTCTTCTATACTTGTAAGGAACCTTGGGAGCCAGGGCATAGATGCATGGAAAAGGGAAAGATTCACTACATAGAAGTTCTTTCATATAGTGAGGAGAAAGATAAGGTTGGACATCTTCAAAACATGGAAGTGACCCAAGCAGAAGAGGAGCACACACACAAGGAAGAAGAGGATGAGACGGTGCGCAGAAATGCAGGGATTAAGAAGGTCGTTATAGCATCCATCAGTGGGGTGCAAAGGTTTAGTACCTTCAAAATAAGAGTCCTCCAAGGACAAAGGGTCACAGTGCTTATTGATGGTGGGGCCTCCCATAATTTCATTGATGTTTCTTTAGTGAACAAGATACATCTACCCACTGTGGAGTTTGAGGGATTTTTGGTGGAGGTAGCAGGAGGGCGCACCATGCCACGTGACAAGTATATTCCCCAGATGAGCCTTACCTTGGGTAGGTACAACTTAACTCAGGATTTCTATGTGATGGATCTTCCAGACACTAATGTAATACTTGGAGTTCAGTGGCTTAGCACCTTGGGACCTGTTATCCCCACTTTTTAGGGATAACTAGGAGATCATGTCTCGAGGCCCACAGGTCCTAGACATGGAGTACCGCGAGCAGGATTGACCTGAGCATGGCCCTAGAGGGCCCACCCTTTTCTTCTTCCATTGTCTTTGTCTTGTCAACAGCAACAGCATCCATCACCATCGGTTTGGTCCTGTATCAGAAGAGGTTCTTGCTCCATGAGGTAATTGGTCCAGGTATCATGGTATGTGTCACTTTTGATCATTGAAACCTTTGAATATATGCATCTGATTCCTTTTATCTCTAACAACTGCTTGGATCTTACATTTTCCCACTTGACCATGTTTGGGGGGATTGACAGGGTGCCCTAGCAAGCCTCTGTCTGTAGGTTTTGGTTTGCCACTGGGGGGATTTCTGAAAAGCCATCGTCCGCTCCCATTATACTACCACTTTTACATCTTGTTTCCCGCTCATCTATCCCATTCCCCTTGTCCGGGCATTGGGTTGACCTATTTTCAGGAATGCACCTTACCTCATGGGAAGAAGGGGCTACAGGCCTAGAAGGTAAAAGCAAGCTGGTAAAAGATAAAAGCCTAAGAATAAACCTCAAGATGCTTCGCCCAGGGATCCCCGAGAAAGAAATAAAAGGCTTCTCAGCAAGAAACAAGAGGGACCCGAAAAAATAATAAAACAAGACCTAATCAGAGGATAGGGGGTCTCATCACGAGCCAACCTATTAGGTTCATGGGTATCTAGCAGTATGACATTGCCACCAGCTGGTTACCACGCCAGGGCAGTGACTCTTGGTTGCATGACCAAGGGAAAGGGGGTCTCATCACGAGCCAGCCTTCTCATTTCTGTGAAAGTACTTGTGGGTAATGCTATCAGCTCTAGTCACCACGCCAAGGTAGTGTCCCCTGATTAGCTCTTGAACAAAAAAAAGAAATAAAAGAATAAAAAGAATACGAAGAATAAATGCAAGAATGGGCTTGGAAAAAATGCATCCATGACAGGGACAACTCGCCTTCTACAAAGGCACCCACAGGTAACACGTTGCATCCTTGGCCTTTACTGCACCCACATGCTTGGACATCCCCTGACCACATCATCCACTTACATGGCTTGGATGAGGTCTCTTTGGGAACTTTCCTTTTTCTGTGGACACTAGCCCAATAGGAAGCCTCGTCCTTTTCCCCAGACTTGTATTGCAGGCTTGTGTAACATCTTTGAGCTATTGATTGATGTATTAGGGATTTTATGCATGTGTTTAATAATATTAATGATGAAATGTGATTGACATTGCTATGATCCTTGTGACTAATGAGCCCATGGAGGGCGTATAAGCCTTTGATACCCGACAGACAGGTACCATTTGGACCGGTACACATGGGGAGATGATCAGTTCGGACCTCCATGGGGCTGAAGAGCCCATTAGATGGATGATGAGACCCCACCATGGGGCAGAGACGAGACAGAGATGGATTGGTGTCTTGCACCGGAGAAGAAGAGGACGTTCCACCAGAGGCACCCCGACGGAGCTTGACCTAGGGGGATTTGCCCCTTTTCAGTGAAACGTTGGCCTTGGAAGGCCTAGGACGTCACCCATCATAGCCATGATGTCATCCAGCAGTATGGACATTTTGGGAGGCAGACTGGGCAATATTGGCACGTGTGGCAGGTTCGAGAAGCCCAAGGAGGGCTAATGTTTTGCTCCAGGATGCCCCATTTTCCCTAGAAGGGGCTAATGCCTCCCTTAGAGGGGCTTCTTATCTCTTTATAGCTCAATTAGGGTTTTAATTTGACAATTTAATGTAAAACAATATGATTTTGATAATTTGGCCTTGTCGGCCTTTTTACCTGACCTAAAATGTAAAATTAGGTCAAGGTTTTGTATAAATGAGAGATTTTCACTCTCATTTTTTCATCACAACTCACTCACTCATTAGTGAGGTCTGAAATTAGCGCCCTATCTTGGGTTATTGGATAATTGGGTGATGCGCACTTGTTGAAGGAAGGTTATTTTGGCATATTTTGGTTTCTCTCTTGAAGGAAGGTGTTACAACTAGGGTTTGCACATTTATTTCTTGGTGAATTGTAAGTATTTTTCTGCAAAACTTCTTGAATGAATGGTTGTAGTTTAATTTCTTGCATGTATTTATCATTATTGTTGAATAAAAACCCTAGGTGACAAGCACACAAGTAGGTCCTTGTCTCATGTCCCCTGAAAGAGAGATTTTCAACCATTGAAGAGGAAAAAGAGAGCCTACCCGTAGCTACACTCCTTTCTCCTTTTCTCCCTTTGCTAGCCGTACCTGTTTGAACTCAAGAAGGAGAAGACGTCCTAGGCCTAGGTTATCTACACTTAGGGTCGTTTTCTTCTAGGGTTTGATGATAGAGCCTTGTTGTAGCAACACTCTCCCTCATTTGACTCTCTTGTCTTGACTTTATCTTTCATGCTAGCCATTTTTGCCATCTAAGGAAGGAGGAGAGAGCACGAGGCCTTGCTATAGCAACACCGGAGTGAGCCTCTCTCCCCTAGGGTTTTGTCTCTGAGGCCCTGCCATAGCAGCACTTCAGAGCTCTTCCCTCCAGTCCTTAGTTGTCCTCCTTCAACCTGTGCGTCCTTCTTTTTGGACTCCATTAAACCCTAAGGCACTGATCTAGAAATCCTCCAACGTTGAAGTGAAATTGGTCAAACAACTCTCAAACTCTTTGAATCTTAAACCCTAACTATACTAACCCTAGCTCTAGCTAACCCTACTAACCCTAAGTTGTTGACGTCATTATTGAATAGTTCATCTTTATTGCAGCAACGTTTCACTTATTAAGCAATTGAATGGTAGTTAAAGGCATTAATTGAGTTAAGTATTGATTTGTTGCATTGAATGCCATATTGTTCTAGTATTTATTTGTGAAGTGACATTATCTTTCAGTGTTATTTTGTAAACATTGACTTCGTCAACATTTACTTTCAAATTGCTTATATTGAATATCAGATAGTCTTTGATATATATGAAGTACTAACCAGAGCCTGCATATATCAGTTTATTGTTGCTTTGTTCTCGAGTAGGGATTCTACTTGGTTATCTTTGTTGGCTATAAGCTGGACTATCTGTTCTGGTGGTGATCTGTGAAGGGGGAAACTTGTCATTATCTATTTATCCTTTAGCCTCTTCAAAACCCCAGGTCACCGGGGACGTCTCCCCTGGGCCTTACCTCCCTAAAGAGAAAGAACCTCCCCATCGTGGTGACATTGGGTGGGATAGGTTCCTGTTACGCCAGTTTGGCCTCCTACTTTATAGCCTTTCTTCCTAGCTACAAATTGTGCGATAACAGGACCCATCACTACCAACTACAAGACCATGGAGATTTCCTTCAACTCTGAAGAAGGAAGGAGGGTACCCTTGAAGGGAATGACAGAGAATACACCCAGGGTGGTTTCAGCAAAGTGCATGGAGGTTGTTTTCAGGCATGGGGACGTGGCTTATGCAACAGAGTGTGTCTAGTTGTCACTCAAAACACTTAGGATAAGTTCCAACACTATTAAATAGATATACAGAAGATCATTGACATAAATGAGAAGGTTCTTGGACAGATTCCCCCAAGGAAACCACCAGAAAGAGGCTTTGAGCACATTATAGAACTTGAGGAAGGTGCCAAACCTGTCATTAGCACACCTTACAGGCACCCAAAGAAATTCAGGGATGAAATTGAGAAATCCATCAAAGAAATTTTGGACATGGGGCATATCAGGCCAAGCTCAAGCCCATTTGCATCCTCCGTTGTGTCGGTCAAAAAGAAGGATGGTATAATGCGCATGTGCATTGATTACAGGGCCTTAAACAAAAAGACAATAAAAAACAGGTACCCCATCCCAAGGATAAATGAGTTGTTGGATGAGCTTCATCATGTAGTATATTTCACAAAAAATTATCTATGCTCTGGGTATCATCAGATTAGAATGAGGGAGGAAGATATACACAAGACAACTTTCATGTGTCACTATGGGCATTATGAATTTTTAGTCATGCCTTTTGGTCTAACCAATGTGCCAGCCACCTTCCAATCATGCATGAATCACATATTCAACAAACAATTAAGGAAGTTTCTATTGGTTTTCTTCAATGATTTGTTGATATACAACAAAACCTGGGAGGATCATCTCAAGCACATGGATGAGATCTTGAACATCATGGAAGAACAATCATTGTATGCTAAATAATCCAAGTGTGAATTCGGGATGACAAAAGTGTTATATTTGGGGCACATTATTGTGGCACAACGAGTGCAGGTTCATCAAGAGAAGATCCAAGCTATTTTGGGATTGGCCCACAATAAGACACTTTCAGAGCTCAAGGGATTCCTTGGAATTTGCAGCTATTATAGAAGGTTTGTTAAGGGCTTCTCACAACTATGCGCACCACTGACTCATTTGACCAAAAAGGGTGCATTCAAATGGAGTGATGAAGCACAACTGGCCTTTGATAAGATGAAGAAGGTCATGAGCGCTTGTCTAGTCCTAACCTTACCATATTTTTCTCAGCCATTCATATTAGAGTGTGACGCATCAGGGGAAGGAGTTGGGGCTATATTCATGCAAAACAAACATCCTATTGCTTTTGAGAGTAGAAAATTAAGAGCGCCTGAGTTATTATACACTATATATGATAAGGAGATGCTAACCATCATGCATGCACTAGCCAAATTCAAACAATACCTAGTGGAGGAGAAATTTGTAGTCATAACTGATCATAACAGCCTCAAATACTTCCTTGAGCAGAAAGATCTTAACGAAAGCCAACAAAAATGAGTGAGTAAAATCCAAGCCTTTGACTTTGACATAGAATTTGTTAAAGGGAAAAACAATGTAGTAGAAGATGCTTTATCTAGAAGACCCTCAACTTACTCTATGTCGGAAATATCAGTTGAATGGAAATCACACCTGTTGGTGGAATACTCAAAAAACAAATTTGCATGCAAATTGATGGATTTCCAAGTCCAGGATGACAGGTACAAGCTTGTAGATGATATTATATACTATAAAGGGAGGATCTATTTGGTCCCAGAATCCATATTTAAAGAGAAAGTGTTGTAAGCATTTCATAATTCACCATTAGCAGGGCATTGGGGGTTCCTCAAGGCTTATAGACAAATTAGAGAAACGTTCTCTTGGAGAGGCCTCAAGGAGGACGTTATGCGCCACATTAGGGAGTGTGTCACATGTCAACAAAATAAGGATGAACACACCCACCCAACAGGTCTATTACAACCTCTTCCCATACCAAAGCACAAATGGGAAAGCATATCTATGGATTTTATTACAGGGTTTCCCAAGGCACAGGGTAAGGATGGTATCTTTGTGGTAGTAGATCGCATGAGAAAATTCGCTCACGTTTTTGCTATATCCATGGAGTGCAGTGCATCATAGATAGCAAGCTTATTTTTCAAGGAGATTTTCAGCCTACATGGGCTACCCAAAACTATTGTGAGTGACAGGGACACCAAATTCATAAGCACTTTCTGGCAAGAGCTATTTCTCCTTGTTGGTACGAAGCTAACCCCTAGTACTAGCTATCATCCAGAAACAGATGGTCAAACTGAAATAGTCAACAAATGGGTGGAAGGATACCTCATAAATTATTATGTGACAGGCCAACAAAGAGCGTGGGTCAAGTGGTTGCACTTGGGAGAGTACTGTTACAATACCACTTATCACATGTCCATTGGTATGTCTCCTTTCGGAGCACTATATGGCTATGATTCACTCATCTTCTTGAAGATAGCTTTTGGAGATAGTAGAGCCCCTATGGCTAAGGAGTGGATATAGGAAATTCAAGACATACTCAGGGAGATCAAGGATCATTTGTAAAGAGCCCAAAACCAGCAGAATTTTTATGCAGATAAACATAGAGTGGAGTGCAATTTTGAGGTGGGGGACTTAGTCTACCTAAGGCTCCAACCATATAGGAAAGCCTCCATCAAAAAAAGTGGTGCCGAGAAGATCAAACCTCATTTTTATGGGCCATACAAGGTAAGCAGGAAGGTGGGAGCAGTTGCATATGAGCTAGAGTTACCACCTGGGAGCAAGATTCATAATGTCTTCCACGTGTCATACTTAAAGAAAACAGTGGGACAACATGTTACTACTAATGAAGAGTTACCACCTGTTGATGAGGAAGGGCAATTGATTTTGATACCAAAGGGGATTTTGGGGATGAGGGAGAAAAAGCTAAGGAACAGGAGCATCAAGGAATATCTAATCAAATGGAAGAGTTTGCCAATAGAGGACGCCACTTGGGAGAGTGAACAAGTTCTGCAACAAACAGATTCAGAATTGCTTGTGGGAAAGCAATTTCCAGCAGGTGAGACTGTAATGTCCCCTTCCATGTGATAGTGATCAGGGAAGACTTAGTAGCCTAGTTGTTCCCCCTACGCTATAGTCTCACTAAGTAAAAGGGGACTAAGAGGGTGAAAAGGGGTCACCAAATAATTAAAGTTAATTTCATAAGGTGACAAAGATTAAAAAGTAAAAGATAAAGTGGCTTTAAGAAACAATTGGAGAAAAGAACATTAGAAGCCTAAATAATAATTTAAGTGAGAATTACAAGATGGGATAAAAGGAAGGAGGGCAACTTGCTCAAGTCATTCTTTTCATTTTATCACTTGCATCTTTGAGCTCTACAACTTAGACGTTTTGAGGATTTTGAGTAAACAATGTTAAAATATTGTAACTGCAAAGAGTATTCTATTTATTATTGAGTTATTATTCATTAGATCAATCCCCTTTTGTGGATTGATCATGTCGGGCATTGTAATTGACCAAATCCCCTTTTGTGGATTGGTCAAACCCTAAATATATTATGCAAATTGAGAAGTCGGCCCCCAGACAAATTAAAGTGGTTTTAACCACTAAGAAGACAAGTCAGCCCTGCTCAGTGAAGAGACACCTTTCCAGCGCCTGCCAGCTAGTATAAATAAAGGAAGCCAATGCCTCATTATCTCACTCACTCATTCACTCATCAAGTGTGCAAGTTTGGAGAGCTGCAGTTGGGAGAAGAAGGAAGAGAGAGGCGCATTGCTCAGTGTTGGATATTCTCTAGTGTTTTGCTTTATTGTCTTGGCATTGTATTGGCTATCTATATTAAGGAAGTTTTTGTTGGGTTTTCTCCCCCATGAGGGTTTCCTAGGACAAATGTTGTGTATCTTGTGATTGTGTTTCTCTCAGTGATCCTACCTATGTTATTGTTATCTAGTAAATTGAAAAGAAACCTAATAATAGCACAAAACTTAACATGATATCAGAGCTAAGCTGAAGAGAGCACCTTTCACTGGATAAGCAAAAACTTCATTGTTGTTGTACAAGAAAATTAGGGCTTTTTGTTGGAGAGGAATTTTTGCCTAAAAACCATCTAGAAAAGTGCACCCTACCTTAGTGAATCTTTTGGCAGCTTGAGTGGACCTTTTCAGTGGACAAAGCCTCCGGAATGTCAAACCCTAGTTTTGATTGGTACTAGAAAACCAGAAAACCA
>ML782799.1:577605-588986 GCA_009831015.1 Picea engelmannii
CTTATGCTTCTCTTCATGATATGTAAGTGAATTTTTCTTGCAAAACTTCTTAAATGAATGGTTGTAGGTGTAATTTCTTGCATTTACTTATTATATTGCTGATTTTAAACCCTAGGTAACAAGCACACAAGTAGGTCATTGTTACATGTCCCCTTAGAGAGAAAGATTTTTCAGCCATTGAAGAAAAGAGATAGAGCCTAGCCTTTGCTACACTTATCTTGTTTCTTTCTTAGAGCTAGCGTTGAAGTTTATAGGTTGAAATAGGGTGACGTCCTAGGCCTAGGTTATCTACACCTAGGGTTTTCATCTTCTAGGGTTTGAAAGCCTTGTCTTTACAACACTTTCTCCCTTAGACTTATTCTTTATGTTAGCCGTTTTGCCAAGTTGACCTAAAGAAGGTGGAAAGAGCACGAGGCCTTGCTTAAGCAACACCGGAATGAGCCTCTTTCCCCTAGGGTTTTGATTCTAGGGCCCTGCCTTTGCAGCACCATAGAACCCTACCTTCTAGTCTTTAAGTCATCATCCTTTCAAAATCTTGTGCCCTCTTCTTATTTAACTCCATATACCCTAAGGCACTGATATTTGACCTCCAACGTTGAAGTATTGGTGTACAAAACATTTCTCAAAACCTTAACTGTGAAACCCTAACTAACAAACTAACTTAATTAGGGTTGACGTCATAGTTGGTTATTTCATCTTGACGCAGGAAAAGTTGAATGTAAGCAATTAAGTGATGATTTCAAGCATTTATTGAGCAAGTTGTTGATTAGATATATTGTTGGCTTAGTCATCTCCTTAGATATTGATGAATTGATGGCCTTTCATAGCTATTTGACAAAACATTGAATTCATTTTACAACTATTGCAGTACATTGCTTATTAATAATATCAGATAGTCAATGAAGTACTAACCCTTTGAGTTATAGCCTGCATATATATATTGTGTTGTTGTTGTCTTGTTCCGGGCAGGTGTTTTCAATAGGGCATACACTTCATTTATTGGCTGATTAGCCGAACCATCTGACATTGGTGGTAACCTGTCAGGAGGGAACTCTAAAACTTGACCTTATACCTTCTGCCTCTTCAAACCCCAGGTTGTCGGGGACGTCTCCCCTAAGCTAACCTCCCTAAGCAGAAAGAACCTCCCCATCGAGGTGACATTGGGTGGGGAAGGTAGACGGAATACAAATAAGCAACTAAAAGATAATACCCGGAATATGGGAGCACTGCAGAAACAATTGATGCGTTGGGACTATGGCAGCTCTAACAATAACTGCTGGAAGTCTGGAAAGTTCGCCCTGGGAGCTATACTTCTCGGAATGGCCTGGAAATTGTCCCAAATGATGCGCCCTGCTCTAATCCTCAGTACTGGTATCTGTCGGACCCCTCTGCTAATGAATCTGGACCCTGGATGGATACCCTTGGGGGAATGCGCCCCTCTTCTTCTGGCAAAATGCGTACTAGTGATTCCACCGTCGGAATCGGACGAGATATTTCTCAAAACGACCGCCTTGGTCTACTGGGAAATGGGTCGAAAGGGTTTCCTTGAATCTGGTGTGATGCTGGCTCTGGAACCCCAAATGTGTCTGCCAAAAGTGTCGCGCGTCCAAGTCTGGAAAATGTGTCCCAGTTGATTCCTCCGTCGGAATCTGATGAGGAACCAGGCAAACGATGCGCCTTTCCCTCCTCTCAAATGGGTCGGAGGGAAATCTCGAAATTCTCCCTGGATGGGATAAGTTGACTAAAAACCCTCTCGGAAGCTACGCCCTCACTTTGGATGAATGCGCCCTTGCTGCTGAACACTATGTAACTGTTGTTGAAGAATGATGGATGACCTGAATGATCTTCCCGGTGACTAGGGTGTGTCCCTCAACACCGAAATCAGCCACCGGTGTCTTCCTCCTGGAATCCACTGAACTATCTCTCCTGAGATGTGCCTCTTCTCCTCAATGACAAGTCATAATCTGCATAATAATGAATTAGATCGCTGACCCTTCCTTTATAGTTTTCCAAAACCCTAAATCATGTTGAAACCCTAATTCACTGTGGACTTCCAAAACCCTAAATCATTGTTGAAACCCTAATTCACTGTTGACTTCTATTTTTAGCTCATAATGACTTAAAAGCGCTTTTAACCCTTTTTAGCTCAATGTCACTTTCTGAATATAACACCTGTGACTGGATTGACCTCTAGTAACCCTGTTTACCCCTCTTTGGCCCTGGCTATAGTCTAACGGGGCGGTTTAGACCATTAAGCCTCCTCTTTGGAGCTCCTATTTGGAAAGGGACATTACACTCAGTCTTGGTTCCGAGCCTATATGTTGGTCGAGCAAGAAGCAAGCTGCCATTGCTCTATCTTCAGCCGAGGCAGAGTACAGAGGGGTAGTTAACATAACCATTCAGGCTATGTGACTACAACATTTTCTCACTGAGTTGGGCATTCAGTTTCATCGGTCGATCGTCATTTGGTGTGACAACCAGAGCGCTCTGATGTTATGTAGAGATCTAGTTCAGAGGCAGCAGACGAAGCACATCGAGATCCACATGCACTACATCCGAGACTTAGTACACGAGGGGATCATCGACTTACAGTTCTGTCCTTCAGCAGAACAAACGACAGACATCTTCACCAAGACCTTCACTGAGCAGAAATTCCATTCTCTGCGAAGTCGTCTTGGAGTGAAGGACACAGTTTCCTAGCAACTGTAGTTCTTTTTTACATACATTGTACCTTGAGGGGGGGGGTTTCCCATGAGGTTTTCCCTCTTTCCTCGCTTTATTTCAGTGTATCTTTTGCATTTTGGTACCTAACATGGCCTCTTTTCCGGGACCTATTCTTTATTTTCACCATAGTGATGTTTAGGGGGGTGTTGGAGTTACCTCACACACACCTAGGATTTCTTTTTTCTAAGGTTTTTCCTTGTTTATTAGTCATAATTAGTCATTATCCAGTCTCCTATGTTTTAGGGGAGAATATTCCACCTGGAGAATATTCTCTTTCAATTGACACTTCAGTTTGACTATTTGAGTTGAGTTTAGATGTTGCATTGGTTTTGTCACCATGCAACATTGGGATCATCACCAGCTAATGCGCACTTGCCTTGGGATCATCACCAGACTGGCGCATTACTCTTGATTCCCTGAGTTAACTCCTCACTACTCTCTGTTCAGTCAGTTAACTGAAGACTAGTTGACTATTTAACTCAACTAGGTGGCAGTTCACTCCCGTAACGGCCTGAGAGACTAGACTAGGTGGCAGTTCACTCCCATAACTGTTGGTGTGTGTCCAGATCACTCTAGACCACCACTATGGCGCATTGGTTCTCCTCCAGTGCACACTCATTGAGTTATACAGAGTATATCATGTGTAAATTATTCATTATTCACTACGGTTAATGAGAATTCTTCCATTCTTTCTCTCCTTCTTTCTCAATTTCTCTCTGCAAATGTGTGTAGTATTTTCTAGCTAGATCTATTATGTGCAGGTTCAACACATTTACAGTTTGAAGAGATAATAGCGTTGTCATTTTGTGGCCAGAAGGAAAGGAAAGCATGCAAAGAAGTCCAGGGAGAAGAGGAAGCGAAAAGAAGATAGACAACATCCAGAACAAAGAAGACGTAACTCTGTTTCTCATGCACATTCTTCAGAACATAAGGAAACTAGAAAGTCTAATATTTGTGGGAAAGGAGGGCATTTGGCTAAGAACTCTTGGCAGAATCCAAAGAATAAAAGGAATACAAAACATAGCTCTAATTTTTCTAGTGAGAGTGGCAAAGAAGATAAGTAAAAAAACTATTTGTTTGATATTGCACAAACAAAGGAACAGGATGTCAAGGAGTTATGGTGCTTGGATTCTGAAGCCATGAAGCACATGACAGTGTGAAAACAGGCGTTGATTGATTTGGACACATAGATATGCAAAGGAGAGATGGTGATCATTGTTGATGACTACTAACGAAGATAAAGGCAAAGGAAGTGTTCCAATAAAGATGTCAAATGATAAAGTAAAGAACATAAAAAATGTGTGGTATGTACCCACCTTTACAATTTACATACTAAGCAGAATTTTACAGTTGCTTTTGATTGTAAGGAGTATCAAATAAAAAACAAAGTCGGAAAGAACAAAGCAGTTTCCAAAGAAAAGGAGAAGAATGGGCTATATAGGTTGGAAACAAAACCAGCAAGTCAAGATGCTCTAGTGGTTGTGGACAAGCAAACAAATATCTTGTGTCATGAAAGGTATGCTCATTTAAGTTTTTCAAACCTTCAGCTTTCACATAAACATCAAATGGTTTATAGACTTTTGCAGGGGAATTTGGACAGTGTAGTTAGTGAAGGTTATATTGCAAGAAAGCAACAGAGAGAGAAGTTTGAGTCAGGAAAATCTTGGAAGGAAACTGAGGTGTTAGAGTTTATTCACAATACTTTATGTGGGCAGTGGACCGATGCCAACTCAGGCCATGGGTGTTGCCAAGTATTTCATGACCTTCATTGAAGACATTTCCGGGAATATTTGGTATTCTTTTTGAAGAATAAATATTTTTCCCTTGCTTTCTTTAAAGATTTTAAGAAAGAGGTGAAAGTTTAGAGTGGTAAGCAATCAAAAGTTCTTAGAGCAGATGATGGTGTTGAGTATACAGCTGGTGATTTCCAGAAAGACTGTAAGGCACATGTCATTAAAAGGAAGCAACCTATGGTCTACTACATAGCATTAAAGGGTAGTAAAGATAAGATAAGATAATTTTATTAATGTCTAACAAATGATCACTAAAGTAGGTCAATGGGACTGTTTGTTACAGTCATGTCAATACAAAATGGGAGTGCCAAGATGGCTCCTATAAAAAGCAAGATACATAAAGTAAAGTATCAATCTAAGCTAAAGCCTGAAAAAACAAACTCTGAAAATGGAAATCCACTGTAGGAGGAAAAATGTACAATGGGAAAGGATCCAAGATTAGGAATACAAATAACGATGCAAGCATATCAGGATTTGCTAGATCTAACTCTCCTAACATCCGAGGCCGAATGGAGAAATCTCAAGATAGAAGGTTGTATGGGGGAAGAACTAGAGGATCTGGACTGCGCACTATGTTGCGGGTTGTAGGAGGTTACCCGCCATTGGTGCCTAGATGATCTCATTTGATTGCTACTATGCAATCTAGATTGGCAATGTCGTTGAGCTATTTGGGAAGTAGAGATGGTTCCTGGAGTCTGCACTGATATGGAGTCAGAAGAAAGGCTGTTATCAATCTGTCTCTTGGTGGCCCTAGAAGATGGGAGCTCCGTAAAAAGGGAAGTCATCCTTTGTGTGGAAGTTGTTCTAAGAGGAGGCCAAAGAGTATGGGAATGAAGTTTGAGGACCTCCTGCATGTACAAGGACAGACATCTCTAATCGGGATACCTGAAGAAACTAGAGGAAGGTCTATGGTTCCCAAAATAGACAATTGAACCACCCTCATATCTCGTAGTAGATGGGGTAATGAAATATGAAGTGCTCCTTTGTCTCAACCTCCTGAAGATGACACATTTGGTAGATCATGTCTGATAAGAAAATCTAGTGATACACCTCCACTCGAAGTCTGTGTGAACTCACTTTGAAGTTTGAACTAGCCCAAGGGAATATGAAAAGCGTGTACCCTGTTATCCCCTAGCCTAGGGATAACTAAGGAGATCACGTCTCGAGGCCCATAGGTCCTAGACATGGAATATCGAGAGACATACAACTTAAGCATGGCCCCGGAGGGCCCCTCTTTTCTTCAGTACAGTCCACATATCACCAACAGCAATATTCATCGCACCATCCTGATCCTAAAGTAGCAGTGACTCTTGCTCCATGAGGTAATGAGTCTGAGTATCATGGTATGTATCACTCTAATTTTTTAAGCACTTGAACATGTTGTATTGAATCCTTCTTCATTTCATGATGTTTCCTTGGAAATTATGCTCTTTGCCTCATTCAAACCTGGGAGGGTGACACAGTGCCCTAGTAAGTTGATTTCCCTTTAGGATGGGTTGTTGCTACTAGGTGGATCTTTGAAGAGTCATTGGTTGTTCTCTCCATACTTACCACTTTCCATCTTTATTCCTTCCATCTCCTATTTCATTTTTGGGCATTGGGATTGGCTACACTAGGAAGGGTTGTACCTTATCTCGTGGGAAGAAGGGGCTAAAGGCCCAGAGGGTAAAAGTAGCTAGCAAGAGTTAAAAGCCAATTTTGAAACCTTCGAGATGCTTCACCTAGGGATCCTTGCGAAAGCAGTGAAAAGCTTCTCAGTGAGAAAAGGGGACCCACAAGATAACATAAACACTCAAGGTACTAGTTGATGGATAGGAGGTCTCATCACGAGCCGACCTATTATGACCATAGGCATGTAGCTATATGACATTACCACCTATCTGATCACCAAACCAGGGTAATGGCTCTTGGTGGCATAACCAAGAGAAAGGGGGTCTCATTATGATCCATCCTTCTCATTTCCGTGAAATGTTTGTGGATAATGTTGTCACCTCTGGTCAACAAGCCAAGACAGTGGCCCTCAACTTTTACCTTGAAGCACAAGAGAAAAAGATCAAAAGAAATAAAGATAAGAATAAATGGCAATGACTGGGCTAGGAAACAATTGCATCCATAACAAGGTGCAGCACACCCTCCACAAAGGCACCCACAGGTAAGACTCTACATTTCCCTGTTATCACATGCACCCCATGCCACCTCATACACTTACATGACTTGGACTAGACTCCACCTGGGAAACACCCCAAACTTAAGAGAGGTTAGCCCAATAGGACACCCTGAGACCCTCTCCAAACCTGACTTGTCAAATTGCATAGCGTCTTTGAGCATTTGTTTGGGGTTAAGGGGGGTTTGATGCACATGTTCGGGTAATTTAATTATTAGATGTGATTTACATGCTATGATCCTTGTGACTTATGAACCCCTGGAGGGCGTACTTGTTGTCTCTATAGGACCTTTCCCGGTGGACAAGTACACATGAGGGAATGATTAGCTCAGACCTTCATGGGGGCTCAAACCCGCAGATGGACACTGAAACCCCAGCTAGGGGGTAAGAAGAGACTGAAGGATTGCACTAAAAGAAGGAAGGACATTACCTTTGGAGGAACTGTGGAAGACCCATACCTAGGGTTCCATGCTCCTACCACCTGAACGTTGGCCTGGGGAGGCCTTGGACGTCACCTCTGCATCCCTAGACATCACCTATCAGTTGGGGATGTCACCTTGGAGGCATTCATGAGGCTATTGGCACATGTGGGAAAATTTTAGGCCTTTGGAGGCCCATCTTTTCATCACCTTTGCCCAGTGTCCCACACTTGAGGCAGAACGTCACCCTAGAGGGGCATGACATCACCTTTGGAGGCCTATTTAGATGCTAATTGAATTTATTCGGGTAAAAATTAAATTTTGTTGTAAACTGGCGAGGTCGACCCTGATATTTTGACCTAAAATAATTAAAGGTCAAATTTTGTTATAAATAAACATAAAGTGACATTCATTTTCATCATAACTCATCACACACAAGTGGTGGTCTGAAATTTTCGCCCTCTTTAAGGGTCATTGGCTGAAATAACTAGTGCACATCTCTTGGGAGAGCTTTATGGTGGTGTATTTTGGCATTTTTCATGGTGGAATGGTCTTCAACTAGGGTTTGACTTGATTATTCTTGGTGAAGTAAGTAGAAAATTTACTTGTTTCATGTCTAAGATTATGAAATTGCCTGTTTAAACCCTAGGGGAGAAACAACAAATGCTTCTTTCTCCTTATAACTCTTTTACTAGCTTGATCTTGCCAATTATACATTTTCTTGGGAGTGATTATTAGAGCCCTAAAGTGCTAGCTCTCTAGTAATCTCATTCTAATCACCAATTAAATTGTCTTTCAAAGAAAAGAAAAAGGCTAAGGAAGGAAGGTACGCTAGGTCATAGAAGTGCCTACTCTCTAGCAAAACCTCCCTTAAAGGGTCAAATGCTTGAGGCCTTGAAGTGCCAACACATCTTGCATTTACTTCTTCCCTTAGCTAAGCATTATCATTATCTTATTTCCCAAGTGATATTGTTACTATTATTGACTCCATAAACCCCTAAAAGACACTAATTTCTATGCTCTTGTGGATGAAGGAGATAAAAAAAAACTTTCAAACTAACTTCTTGAAACTCTCACTAACACTAACAGCCATACTGCTGCTACTATAATTACTGCTACAGCCTTTATTTAGCATCCTTAATCAACATACTAATCCTTAAAACTAATCTAGAAATTTGCACTAGCCTAGGTGCTATCATCCCAAGGCTCTAGTCTTCCTTTTGCTATTGTTCTAAGTGCAAAATTCTGAAGTTGTTGAAGTCTGTTGCTGCTGTTGTAATTACTGTTACAGCTATCATTGCAGCCCCTTAACAGCCCTTAAACTGTCCATAAAACCACCCAGCACTTGTACTAGACAAGTTACTATCAATATATGCTAAAGTGTGTGTCTAATTGCCTAAACTAAGTACTTTTCTGAAGTGGTTTTGCTG
The DNA here is from genome assembly GCA_009831015.1 of Picea engelmannii. Classification (NCBI taxonomy): domain Eukaryota; kingdom Viridiplantae; phylum Streptophyta; class Pinopsida; order Pinales; family Pinaceae; genus Picea; species Picea engelmannii. Next base: position 586,136 of record ML782799.1, read on the forward strand.
TTGTCATCATTATTTATTTTGCTGTTGTTACAAGTGTTTTGACAGCCTATTGAAGTCACTTATTGACTTATTTTAAATCTTGAAATTGTGAGTGACAAGGTACTATCAAGTTTGCAAAGTCTTTATACCCTTTTTGTCATTTACAACTTGCAATTTCTGGATATGTTGTTGCTGCTATAAATTCCATCTTTTGTCTACACATAAGAGTGTTTTAGTAGCATATTTATATATTGAAGTCACTAATTTGAAACATTGATATCATTGGTTATTTCTAACGTTTTTGGTTTCATTGGTAAATGACAGGTACCATTCATTTCCATTTCCTTTTGCCCCTTTGAAACTTTACCAAGTGATTTCTTTCCTTGAGTAACCTAGAGAAAGGGGTGGGTTTTACCTGGTCTTTTTACCCTTCATCAACCAACTAGGTCGTGAGTATCTTCTCCTCCTAAATAGAAAGATGTATCCTATTGGGGTGACAATGAGAGGACTACCTCTGTGTTACGTCAATCTAGGCTTACTTGCCTTTAGGATTTGGGCAAGTATAGATTGTGTGATAACACACCCAATGACAGAATGTGTATGAAGGTCAGACAATCAATCCTGTCATCCACCATGCCTAGGGGTTACTATAGGAGACCATGTCTCATGGTCCGCAATGGATACAACGATCTCGGCCATGATGATAATCAACATGTCCACAAATAGCAGCCCAACAACCCCCCTTAGATTGTCTCTTACAACTACAGATCAACCAAGATCATCACATCCAAACAACTTAGTGTATGGGAGATGGTAAGCCAGTGTCACCATGAGGTATGTTAGTCATTTTTTCATGCAAAACGTTGTGCTTAATTTACTGGGCATCTAGATGAGGATCATTGGTTGAAGTTGGATAATGGATCACTTGCTTGGGAAGTTATGTTTGTTGCTTTGTTTCACCTTGGTGGTTAGCTTTCGTGTCCTGGTCCCATGTTTTCACTACCCAGGGAAAAGGGGTACTACTTGAGGGCTCTCACAAGAGTAACATTTCGTTCCCCACCATACTTAACACTTTCCATCTTGGAGCCTGTTATCGCGAAAACTATAGGTTGGGAAAAGCCCGACCCAATCCATTGGATGGCGATAACGGTGGGAGAGTTTACCCACTGTCACCTCAAATAAACCCTACCTCGCGTCTATGAAGGAAGAATCCAACACAAGGGGTTGTCTTGGGTGACCCTAGGGGGAAATGAAGAGGAAAGTGAGAGTATGGAAGTGAAACCCCTATAGTTCAAGACATTAAGTGAGAAATGGCTTGATAACGAGTCTCGAAGATGGTTTATGGTTTCCAAAGTGCTTGAGTACCTGCGGAAGATGTTTGTACTTGCCCAAGACACAAGAAGGAACACATATACAAGCTCAAAGTTAAGTGGACAAGATAGTTAAGATTGTTGTCCCTAAGTGCAGCAGTAAACAAGAATATATTTCAGCAAGGAAAACAACTATCTACTGCAGATTTAACCACTTAAGGCATCAAAGATTGGTTGAGAAATGAAGCACAAAACATGTAGATAAATTCCCAACACTTTAGCACAAACTTTAGTGGTATTAGAGGGCTGTTATAGGAAGTTTTCAGAGTATATTTGTAACACCCAAGTGGTTGTAGCAATGATTTTCTACAGCAAAAGATTTCAACCCACAAAACAAACAAGTAAACCACCAAAACAATGCGCTGAAAGTAGTAGATTATAGGGACACTTTATTAGTAACTTTTGACGGTTGAAAAGTTAGTTATGATTAAAGTAAAGAGAAGTTTGCTGCAGCCCTAATGGATGTAGCTTAAAGTTACTACAAAAGCAACAAATACTTGGAGAAGTGAGATGCCCTAGTGGGTCAAACAAGCCTTAAGCACAAGAAAAAGTTTCCAACTTAGACAATTACAATATCTTGTGTATTCACGTATCCCAATGCAATGATTTTGTTTCTCCAATGCAAGAAGATTAGTGCCTTTAATTATTGGGTTGTGGAGTATAAAAAATTAAAGAGTTAGTTGAGCTACTTCCTTGGGGGTGTAAGCCCTTTTACTCCCCAAGGCAAGCTAAGCTAGCTAGGAAAAACCATAGGAGGGTGTAAACTCTTTTACTCCTCCTAGGAATTCCTTAGCAAAAAAGTATTTCAAGACAAATATAATGGACTTAGTGGGGTTGTATGCACTTATACTCCACAAAAGCTTAAGTAAATTAACCTTGAAACCAAAAAAAGAAGCAATAACAACAAAGATTCCTTACCTAGTCCAAGCATTAACAAGATAAACCTCTTTTTAACCAAGGAAATCCACCATAGAGCAAGAAATATACCTCCACTAGAGATAAAGCATCATCCATCCATCCAATAGCCAAAGCAAAACCATTACAAGAGAAAGTGACAAGAGAGATATGTAAAAATTCCCAAGTAGGGCACAAATTTCAGCCAAGGAGTCTCTTCTCCAAAAATGTTATTGTGTCAAATGAAATAGTTTGATCTCTATTTATACAAATCCTCCTAAGAATGTTTGTCCACTTAATTTTAGGGTAAGCCACAAAGTTAAGGGTCAACAACCCTTACTTTGCCCCTTTACATTATAAAATTCAAATTTAACTTTAAAAATGCACATAAGAAACCCTAAAGTGATGTCATCCCTCTTCTAGGGTGATGTTTTGGCACCTTTTGCAATTCATTGGAGTGGAAAGTGGAAGTCGTTGGGCCTTCTAGGGCCTCCCTCTCATGAGCAAGGCCTTTCTCCTACAATATGTTTTGCTAGCTCACTTGCTTAAAAATTACCTTATTAAGTAAGAGGTCTTAAGTTCAAGTCTCTCTTCTTATTACTTTTTTT